>CP135572.1:2607790-2699588 GCA_032401905.1 Swietenia macrophylla
TTGATGGTGACTATATTTTTAAAAAGAGTTAAAAAAAAAGTATCATCAAATAATAGTTACATATGTTATTATTGTATTTTTTATTTAATTTTTTAAAAGAAAAATAATTACTAAAAGATTATTTTTATTTAGATAAATTAAATTAAAAATCACAACATTCAAACCAAGCTTTTATTTTAATAAGACTCTCCTTTGTTTACAGTATTCTTAAAATATTCTATGAGTCTTCACATATCCATGGATTAAAAACAAAAAAGGCATTTACCATCTTTATTTCAAAGATTGGTTAAGAGACTAATTCACTAAAATTAGCACAGTGGAACCATCCATGGGTAAGTGCAGAGAACTCTTTAAGTTTATGATTAGGCACCAAGTCAAATGTGGATCTTGACAGTACGCATGTTGAAATTTTGTTAGCATAGAAGAAATCTTAAATCTCTGCATAAAGTACAAGACTCTGAGATAATGGCACCCAAACAAGAAAGGATCTAACTACTATATTATCAATCTAAGATACATTCTATTTTTTTAACTTTTATATTTAATCATTTTAAGTTTATTCTTTGTGTTTTAAGTTTTTTATGTTATATATTTCAAATTTTATTATTAATTATTTTAATCTTTATATTTTATATTTTAAATTTTTTATATCGTTTGTTTCGAATTTTATATTTTTTATTTCAAGTTTTATGTTAAATTATGTAACATTCGAGAATTGTTTTGTAGCTAAATCCAACCAAAAACTATAAAATATCCAAAAAAAAAATTTAAAAAAACAAGAAGTTGATTCAAGATTCACTATCGACCATTTGGCCTATTAAGAGTAATCTGCCAAAATAAAAAAAACTAGTAGTTTTAAGCTCAGCAATAGCATTATTGCATTTGATCTTTGGTGCTAAATTCTATCTCAAGACCACAGAGGAGAGCATTCCGACAGGAGTAATTACCATTCATCGAGCATTGAGCACTCTTGCCATCCAGCCTGCTCTATCTGCATCAGCCAAAGATAACATATCAAATATAGAGTATTTTAATAGTTAAGCATCAATATTCTTCAAATTTCGATTTACTTTTTGTTTGGGGCAGTTAAATAATAGAAAGGTAAGGAATTTAGATGACAAGATTTAATATTCACCATCATTTCTGGAAAAGGTTAATCATCTACAAGAACTCCCTAGACATATTTGAAGAATAAAATTGCATAATTATTCATGGAGATTCTTGCACATGAAAGTTAGAACATAAGTGGCTGTACCGTAATTTAATGAAAGCTAGTCAATTTGCAATGCAGATTGCAACAACCATTGCTGTTTTATGCAATCATCCACCACAAATGATACATGAATCATACTTATGGTTAGTCATTGCATTTTCCCATTAGGGGTAGCCTTTTCTAATCCTACTAATCTTCTATATTCTAGCTGCAGTATCTGAGGTTTATGCTCCCAAAAGTTTTATGGAAATAAGCTAACAGAAGAACACCAAATACTAGAGGAATTCTGCAGCAAATTTCAGTGTGGATACTGAGAAACTTATGCCTTTTCAATTGATGAAGCACAATGAAAACAAATGCATCTCATTCAACATGAATTGTACCCTCTTCCTCTCAACATTCCCCCTTTCATCCAATTTTCCCCAAAACTCATTTGATCTAATCTGCATTTTCCGACTGATCATCCAATTGAAAAGTAATCCCCTCAGTTCTCATTCTTCTCATTGATCAATATCTTGATGCAGTACATGTTGAACATTATGAAATTTAGAATTTAGATGTGTGAGGAATTTATGGCTTGAAATATGATTGTAGTTTCAAAGAATTTTAATGACCTGAATAGTCAGTAAGTTCCATGAGTCAATGCTAATGCAATGTTTTACACTAAGGCATAATCACATGATGCTGACAGAATGCTAGAGTTCAACATAATTCACCAAAACAACGATAACGCTCTATTGTTTTCTCTAAATCAACGTCAGCATGCCACAGTAGTAGAGTCTAACTATCTTTTGCAGTCTTAGTCTACCAAAAACGAAGAAGACTAAAGTATTTACTATGATCAATAAATAACAAATGTATCTTTCTCTGTTTTTGCTGCAACTTTGTCAAAATCAAAGTCAACAACTTGTATATCCAATTTAAAACTCTCCCCTCTGTCTGTCTAAATTTAGACGTCATAGTGTGATGAATGATGATTAAAGGATCCTTGCATCTCAAAACAATGATAATGGTCCCTTGTTTTCTCTAAATCAAGATCAACATGCCACAGTAGTAGAGTCGAACTATCTTCCAGAGTCTTAGTCTAACAAAAACAAAGAAGAATAAAGTATTCACTATGACGAATAAATAACAAATGTATCTTTTTTTGCTTCTGCTGCAACTTTGAAAAAAAAAAAAGTCAATAACTTCTATATCCAACTTAAAACTCTCTCTATGAGTCTAAATTTAGACGTAGTAGTGTGATGAATGACAATTGAAGGATCCTTTCACCTGTAATGGATTTGAAATACAATGCATGCCCCTACAAGGGTAAAAAGATGCAACAAAGAACAAAATGGGATAAATTAAACCCTTTTATCATTTGATTGGAAAAAAGAAATCAGATGTCAATGTCCTTACTTTTGCTATATCACTATCTCTTAACTTCAGAATCCTCTCCATCTACCTACAGTTTCCCGATCTCCATTTAACTCGATGTTTCTCATTCACCCCTTTACTCTAATATTTAGTTCCATTAGATGATTTAACAAGAAGCACATATAACTTCCAAGCAGATTATATTTAGCAGCATCAAGCATTTTTCTGTGCTTCAAGACATTAAATTTCAATACGAACACAATAACAAGCATCAGAATTCAAAAACCAATCAATCACTTACCCAAACATCAAATTCCCAACTCAAAAGGCCATGCACAATACACTACCTTCAATCATCTCATTTTCTCATTCCCAGAGCTCCTCTTTGATGCTTCTCTGACCTTCTCCAAGTACCCTTCAATCGGCGGTGTAAGAGTTGCCATAAACCTATTAACTGGAAACGGAGTCAAATCCGGCACCAAAGCCGCCTTCTTCAAATCGTCTGGCAGTGCCTCAATGGCCTCTTTCTTCAACCTCAAAAGAGTCGACTCCGCAGCCTGTCTTGCCCTGTGTCTCCTCATCAACACCCTACTATACTCCTTCGCAAGCTTCTTCCCATCTTCAACAGTTAACTCATACTTGGGAATCTTATCAGCATCAACCAACCCAAGTGAAATCAAGTCAAATCCAGGCGTTCCCATTATCATCGGCTCATCAGTAATCCCCATGGATTTCTTCCCTCCTTTCTTCAAAATCTCAACCTCTCTCAGCCTATCCTTACTCATTAGCCCTAACTTTTCTCTTTCAATCTCTCGTTTCTGATCCCTGGGCGTTAAGTATCGAACTGGGGTTGGCGCGTTTAAGCATTGCTCATATAACTTTTGCTTCTCGTCAGGCACGTAAGACTTTTCTCCTTTCGACGAAGAATCCTTCTTCCTTGTGATTTTTGAGCGTTTCAATTGCTGCCCAGCTTTCATTTTTGCTTTTCCTTTTGGGGTTCCGCTCACTGAGCATTTTTGAAGCAATTGGTGACCCAGGTATTCAACAGATTTTGATTTTGTGATCTTGAACATACCGCAGACGAAGAAATCGAAGTGAAATAATAGTGTTTTCAAGATATTGTTCACCGGGTTTTTTTTCCCTGCTCGATTTCTTGAGACCACGGAACCAAATGCAGTACAAGTAAATAAGCAGACAGGGCGTAACTTAGGGTTTTGAGTGGGTCCAGTGAGATTCCTTTTTATTTTCCCCTTTTTACCGAGACGCACAGTAATTTTTTTTTTTTTGATAAACAAATTCATTTTCATAAAAACAAATATAAATTAAAAAATAAAAAATAATTATTTTCTTAATTTTATTTCCTTCTAATCTTTTTCAATCTTTAATTTTTAAAAATTTAATAACATATTAAATAATAAATTACTCAAATTAAATTTAAATCAAAATTTAACAAATTAATTTAATTTTTTTTTACTGTATTAAAAGATAAAAATATAAAATAAATTCTCTTTTAATTTTACCATAATTGCTGAAGAAAAGAAAACACGACATTGCTTTCAAAGGGAAGAGACAAAAAATAATAATAAGAACGGAAGACAAAATCAAATAGCCGCTGTTATTTCTGTTATAAATGCTGTATGTTTTGATGCTGTGAACTGTTATGCTGCTGTATTTCTATCTATGGGTCTTCTTCTTCTTCTTCACCTTCTTCTTGTTTATGTTGTGACAGTTTCAAACTAGCAAATGAGTAACACAGAACATTTGATTGGATTTTATTACAAGAAAATTAAATGAGTAGAAGAGGTTGTAATTTAGCCGGGTAGAAGGCTTACAATGTACATGACTTGTACAATTGAAATTGGCAAACTTGAAAACCAAAAGCTCCTGCAGCACCTCTGGTAATTAGCTCCATCCACATAAACAGGCAAAGTGATGCATAAGAAACCTCTGTACGAGCTGATGAGCCATCAACCAATCTAGCCATATTTGTTGACAATGTAGAACATTGTGGAGAACCCATCTTAAAAGAATCCAACTAATTAGACAGAAAAAAATGAAGAAAAGGAAGAAAATAGAATACCAGAGAAACCAATATTTGACATGCAATGGCCAATGCATCAGCACAGGAAACGACACCAAGGCAAACATTTTCCAGTGCTGTTTTGATGTCATCAACAATTGGATACCCACTTGTGAATAGGTTGGGAAATCCATTTTCCTCGCTCTGCATGCCGTCTGCCTCTGAATCATCAAGCAAAATCCCCTGCGTGCAAACAAAAACATCACTTCTTCGAAGAATCCTGACACCCAAATCTCGCAAATAAATTCAGCGATTACAATAATCGCAACAACTTAGATCAAAATAATTCAAACCCAGAGCGATTAATCATCTCAAAATAAAATTTTCATTGGCTCAAAAAACCACAACAGGATACTAAAATCCCAGTTACGATAAAAAAAAAAAAAAAAAAAGACCACATAAATCCAGACCAAATCAAACACAAATCCAAAATTATAATCTCTGTTGAGCTGAAATGAACGGGAGACCTTCAAATTTTATGGAGAGAAAACTTAACAGAAACAAATTGATTGCGTTAAAGGAGGAGGGGCATGTAACTAGTTATACCAAAACTATGGCTTTTATTTGACATACCGTTCTCCTTCGGGATAGCAAGGGGGAGGTTTCCTCTCCAAATCGTGCTTGATTTCGTCTTCCTCCTTTCTTTTTTTTTTTTTTTCGTCCCTTTCGAAGTAGAGTTCGTATTTTCTTTTCTTCTGCAATTACGGTGAATGAGTAAACAAGTAAAATTTAAAGAAAATTTATTTTATATTTTTATTTTTAATACAGTAAAAAATTAAATAAATTAATAAATTTTATTTAAAATATAACTTAATTATTGAAAAATACAGTGTTTTTTGGGATATTTGCATCTAGGTTCTTAATTTTCTATATTATTCTTGGTGAGGCCCTAATTTGTTTTAAAGAGGTCCAGGTCGCTGTTGAAATGACCATATTACCCTATTAATATCTTATATGTGCCATTAAATTTCTAGCGTATTCGGTCATTTCATTTGAAGTCAGGGCCAATTTGATAGAGATGGAAAACTTGTCCTTAATTTGAGTTAATATGAAAACACGCGGACCTGGATGAGATGAGATCAGCTTGTACTCAATACGAATAGACAAACTCTGTCCTTATTTGAAGAAATATAAACGATCAGGGGCCTCGATGATAAAACCCCTTCTGGACAGCCTCTTCTTCGACTTTGTATTTGTTTATCAGCTCGAATCTCATCTGTTAACCCTAACAAAACCAATCTTTAGTATTTCCCAGTCAAATATCTGGAATTTTCTTGAACTCCACGTGGCAAAATGCTAGGCGGGTTGTACGGAGACCTTCCTCCGCCCTCCGACGAGGACAAACCGACCACGACATCCAGCGTCTGGTCAAGCAGCGCCAAGATGGCGCCGGCCACTCTCCGAAAACCCTCGTCAATGTTCGCGCCGCCGCAGTCCATCCTCAAACCCCCATCGAAGCCCAAAACCTTTAATTCGCAGCCCAAACTCCAAAGCTCACCAGCGATAGCACCGTTGCCAGATAACGTGGCACCGCCGCAACCTGCCTTGGTCGGTGTCACTTCTACTGTGATTGAAGAGTACGACCCCGCCAGGCCGAACGATTACGAAGAATATAGAAGAGAAAGGAAGAGAAAAACGATGGAAGCTGAAATGCGGAGAGAATTGGAGAGGAGGCAAGAGGAGGAAGTGAGAGAGAGGAGAGAGAGAGAGGAGAACGAACGAGAGAGAGAAATTGTCTCAGCTTCGACGCTAAATATATCAGGTGAGGAGGCATGGAAGAGACGAGCAGCGATGAGCGGTGGAGGAGTGCCACCGAGATCTCCATCACCACCGGGAAATGCCGAGGGAGGAGGGTTTATCGTAGGAAAATCGGAGATGAGCGGATTAGGAGTTGGAGCGGGTGGGCAGATGACGGCAGCGCAGAGGATGATGGCGAAAATGGGGTGGAAGGAGGGGCAAGGGCTTGGAAAACTGGAGCAGGGGATCACGACACCATTGATGGCGAAAAAGACTGATAGGAGAGCCGGTGTGATTGTGAATGCCGGTGAGAACAAAGCGGAGAAGAAGGTTAAAAGTGTCAGCTTGAATGGGCCGCCTACTAGGGTTCTGCTGCTCAGGAACATGGTATGAACTATGGATCATCTAATTCATATCAATGATTAATAATACATCAATATCATCTCGTATTGTAGATTCATCCAGGTTATATATATATATTGAAATCTTGAGAAGGATGAGAAGGGATATGAGCTTGATACAAATGCAATTAGCGAAACAAACTCACTAGAGTGAAAAAAAAAAAACTGCTAATTGTGATGGTTGCAAATAGCTAGCTGGTAGACAGACAGTAAAGTTGCAATTGGGATTTAATTTTTTAAGCTTAAACTCGAGTTGTTGATTCACTGTTTAGGATGTTGTTAAGAATTCAGCTAGCGTTGTGCGAATGTTTGTTATGTAGCATTGAGGCTGTGCTTTCTTTGCAGGGTCTTTGATTGTTTATATCAAGGCTTAAAATTGCTAATGCAAGTGAAACAGTCCCTTTTTCTACCCAAAGAATTCCCATGGCGATAGATTTAAGTAGCCATACACAGAACATATTTATAAGATTTACAAAATCGTTCTTGTAAATGTAGATAAATGTTTGATCTTGGGGTGCATCTGATATTCAACTTTTATTTGTGTATTTTCCTTTGCTAATGTTTGTCTACATTGAGGCTCATTTACAGTTGGCTTGAAATTTGGTAAATACGTATTTGTTGTTGTGTTAGGTGCCTCCTTGATGCTCTTCACTGCTTTGTTTTAGTCTTCTTTTCAGGGTGTATAGGATTATCATCTTAACTGAAGCAGTCTGTATTTTCATATCTAATGTACTTTTGAGTTAATAGCCAGGTTTGAAAAGTTACTTAAAATGCATATCAACATATTCTTTGTTACTAATTAGCTAATATAATGGTTGAAGCATAAATAGAATACGAGTAATGTCAAATATTGCATGTTTATTGTTTCAGACTAGTTTTACATGTTACTGAATGTGGCCTTTGCTGCGAAATAAGTATCAAACAAACATTTTTTCTATGGGAAACAATTGTCCGCAAACTTTAAAAGTTACATTTTACAATGCAGTGTTCACATTCCTGCATGGAATATAAATTTGTGGCAAGTTTAGATTTCTTAGAGACTGAATAGCATCCCACTCTTGAGAATAAAAGTAACATTTCCTATTTGGGGATGTAGAATTTCTTTGTTTATATTCTTACATGACGGAAGGTTGGACTCAGGTTCTGGTATGATATTTCTTAAAATCTGCACTGTAGTTTGTGTTCTTTAACTAAACTAGGGTTTTGGTGGTTTATAGGACCCATCGCATTATTGATGTAAGCCTATTTTCCATGAGTCTACATGTTTGTAGTAATGTTGAAAAAATTTGGACTGCTAACGTGGCTGTCTCCTATTTTCTTGCATATCACTTTATTATAGTTCCCGCATTCATGCTGAAATCCCTTTGACATGTTCTGTTTCGTTTGCTTTCTCTTCTGTATAATGTCAATGAAAGTACTAATTCCCTAGCACAATACAAAATATGGCTTGCTTTAGCTGTTGATTCTGTTGGTCTGGCGGTATTGATGTCTTTACTCCTGTACTGTTTTCTGATCTCTGATATGTCAAATATAAAATATTTTGATGAACTTTATTTGTTGTCTCGGTGCTTCATGCATGCAATGCCTTGTTTGGAGAAATGGAGACCCAAGCTTACTGTCATTCTCTTCTTATAGGTCGGTCCCGGTGAGGTAGATGATGAGCTAGAAGATGAGGTCGGATCTGAGTGTGCTAAGCATGGGACAGTTACCCGGGTTCTAATATTTGAGATCACGGAGCCAAACTTCCCTGTTGACGAGGCAGTGAGGATCTTTGTGCAGTTTGAGAGATCAGAAGAAACAACAAAAGCGCTTATCGACCTGGATGGTCGGTACTTTGGGGGTAGGACCGTACGCGCCTCATTTTACGACGAGGAGAGATTTGGTAAAAATGAGTTGGCTCCATTGCAGGGGGAGATTCCTGGTTTCGCATGAAGCGCCCAAAAAGTTCTGAACACTAAACGTAAATTTCCCTGAATTCCGGATTCCGATGAAAAGTTCCAAGGCCAGAGAATTGGATTCTCGTTTTAGCAAAGCTTCAGAGCACTGGCACTGGTTGTAAGTAGCATTCAGACCTTTCGCATCTGTTATTTCCTTCGAGCAGTTGGCTCAAATTATGCTTGTAAGTTGTAGCAACAACAAATAGTTGTTGCATGAGAGGATTGTCAGTGTTACAATCAAATGAAGATCAAGATAATTTTAACCAAACTTTGACCCAACATGGACAGACCTAACGGTGGTCTGTCCATGATCTCAATTTCTAAACTATTTCTGCACTTAAATTTTTTCTGTTTACATGCTTCTTGTTAGCATGGCAGTAACGAAGCCAGTAATTAGGTTTGCATAGCTTAAATTTATTTTCATCGTCCAAAGAACTAGCAACAGAGAGGGTTCATCAATGATAACAATAATAATAATAAAACTAGGTTTGACCGCGCAGAGGTGAGCTCACGGGCGTGTTCTGGTTGGATGCCGCTCCCACTTCCTGCAGGTTAGAGAACTGCTGCTGCTGCATAGCTAGAGTCATAGATGTCGGAATACCTCCGTACATGGCAGCAGAGGTGGTGGTTGTGGTGGCACTGCTGTTGGGTGCGCATGGAAGTCTGGCGCCGTATATATAGAGTGCAAGTGGAATGTCAGCAAGCCTTGTAGCAGCTGAAAAGTAGGGTGACGTGGAAGAGGAGCCACCTACACCAGCAGTGATGTTATTGTTGACTACGGGCTCCACTCTGATTGACATGTGGCGCGGGGAACCGGTGGTTGAGCTATCTCCTCCGCCGCCGGCAGCAATGCTGCTGCTGGTAGTGGAAGTTGCCCCGCCACAAGCAGGGCATCGATTCATAGGCTTCAAACGTGAAAGAAGAAAAGAACCGAAATAAAATCATCAAACTTTTGCTTGTTGAACGAGAAAATAAAAGAAAATAAGCAAACACAAAATCAAATTTAAATGTTTTCCTTTCACTTTCCCGGCAAACAATCAGACTTGCATAACACGTAGCATTAAACTTGAATATAAACCCATAAAAATGAACGCGAAAAACTGCATCTTTCTCTTGGTAATCCAAGAAAACAGAGAGATCACATACAACTCTAGCTCGGTAGGTGGTACCGTCAGGCTCGACGACCCAACCGGCTTCCTTGGCGAGCTCACGGAGAACTTCATTGATATCAGCTCGTGGAGAGAGATGATAACCTCCCCATTTCCGAAGCCCCTGAAAGATTTTTGTAGTAATAGCCCTTCTCTGTCTCTCTCTCATCTTCGTCTTCTCTTTCTCGCTCTCACTCCTCGCTCCTCCGCCGCGGCCGCCTCCGCTTGCCGCTGCTGCTTTCATCTTTTTCTCTGTTTCTTCTCCCGAAAAATTTCAACCCTGTTTTTCTCTCCCTGCTATTTCCTTTCTGTTGGTGTATACGTTGGTTTTGCATGACATTAAGAGAAAAGGTGAGAATTGTGTTTGTTCTGGGGAGACAGAGAGCGAGAGTTCACGCGCATAGAGTGAAAGTCGTGAGGATTATTTTGTGATGTGACGGCGGTTGGCTGGTGGCGGCTGCAGTGTTTTGTGATGATAGCACTCAGTCTTCTAGCTCTGACACACGCAGAGACTTCCATCTCTGAATCTCTTACCATTTACTATATAATTTAATAATGATAAAAAAAATCCTTAATTACATAATTAACATAACTAAAAACCCTTCAATTCTGTGGGGTTGGCTTTGGAATCCTGCCGCCCACCAGACTGAATTGAGGTTTAAATTTGTTAAGTAGGAGCGATAAGTGGTCACTCGTCACAATTACTACTCCCCAACCTGGAAAGCAAAGCAATTCGGATCAAGAATGAACAAGTCAAGAGAAACTATACTGAAGAGGAAATGGATGCATGTATCCACGTCAGGCGCGCCAAGAAATAAATTTCCTATAGAAAGCACAAGCACCAGGAGCTATGTATTTCACATTATAATCACGGTTCAGTAAACACTGCAAAAACCTTGAGTGCATACAACTTAAAATAATTTACTGAGGCATTTCTAGGTCTGGTCTCTGATCAAGTGCTTCTATTGTTGATTCATCTGGAAATGCATCTGGATAGGTAGCCAGGATCTTTGCCTTCATGCTCCTGACAAAAAGATACGAACTCCCACATCAAACCTAGGATTACTAGGAAATACTGATCAGGTAATTCAGAAATACAACAAACATTTTGAATCAACAAACAAATAGGAAGACGCCTGAAGGAATCTAGACAATTTCACCTCATAATGAAATATCAAATTCGCTAGTTGCAGCACATACCAGTGTATAGAAAATTTTTATTAATTTGGGGCATAAAAATATACCTAAAGAGCTAATAAGCCAAAAAGTATACCAAAATTTGCTCGTCTAAACTTAATTAGATCTCTATACCTAAAACTTCTACAAATGTTTGCATAAAAATATGCATTCTTGTCTCAGGTTTTAATATATAAATCCTTTTCAAACCTAATAATGAGCTAATAAGCTATGACTTGAAAGCTGTGAAAAATTCTCTTAAAGTTACAAGCTGATAAAGCTAAACCAGCCAGCAGCCAAACACTACCAGATTTTTTTGTAGCTAGATTCATCAAGATCGGTAATTTTTTTTGCAAAATTTGCGTCACAAAGCCTCTCAAACCAAAAGCTAGTTTCATGCAGCAGGTCTTCCAGGGTCATTTCCACAGAAAACTGATCTGGTATATCTGACTTGCTGACTGTCAATGTCTGCTTGTAGCTCTAGTTGTTCAGCTACTACCAGCATGCAAATATACAACAAAGATGTACAGAGCCAGATACAAATGTTAACAAATTTTTTTTTTAAAAGAAAGAAACACCTCTTGCATTTTCACCGAACTTTACCGTAGAGACATGGGAGACAATTTTAAAATGGAAATTCTATCAATGAATGAGTCACTTGCATCAAATCCAAAGATTGCAACCATTACTGCAATACAGACAGTATGGATACACAAAAATTCAAGGAGATGATGCAAGACACCACAAAATATCGACAATTTTTCTCAACTAAACCCTTGCGATGTGATAATTATATGCTTAATAATCACTTTTATTCTTAGTAAAGAAAAGCGAAGACACACAGTAATAATACCTTAGCTTCTGAAATATGTAATCAAGGTCTGACTTCATAGACTTTAAGAGACGTGTATTCCTTGAAAAATCACCAGAAACTTCAGCAAAACAATTCTCTGAATACTCATTAAAATGAGACAGGACAGCATTACTGTCCTGCAACCTTCCCAATCTGCAATTTGGCACAGTGAAAGATAAAAATGCAGTTGAAAATAGATCAGTCACCAAACTCCAGTGCCAAATAAAAGCCACGGATAATAATACGGTTAATTAGGTGCCTCACCATCAGAAGATGTCATTACTTTTCTAAACAAAGAACAGGATTTTATTATAAGAATCTTTTCCCATAAACTATGAAAATCACACTAAAATAAGCAATGTTTCTAGAACACATCTCGAAAATCAAATGGCTTGCTAATTATAGATTTATGAAAGGAAAAAGCGTATAAACAAGACCACGTGGATGTAAATGGTATGTGATGGCTCGTCAACTTAGCTGTGAAATTTGATTATCACCTCTATATACTAAATGTTTTCTTTCTAGACACAAGAATACTGCAAAAACTCCAACTGCTACACAAAATTACTTCCGTGGTTGATTTATATTTTTCTCTCTACATTTTGACCATGAATCATCGGTAAACATATATCTATGTCAGTATAACATGACATGTGATATAACTCACACCTTGCAGTAATCTTGCATAGTTTTTTTGAAGCTTTACATCAGATTAAATCTTCTTTGTAAAGTTTCCATGAACATCAAATAACGGGCTGCTTCAAAATTAAGGTTGGCATGTTCATACAAGATTCTTAAAACTACAGAACACCCATATATGATTAATAATTTGGCATCCATCGAGTTGTAGTCGCCTATAAGCCACAGCTGCTGTGAAATGGAAGCTCGAATTTTGATATAAAAGTGGGTTACCAAACACCTTTTTAGCTTTGCTTCTAAAGTTAGCTGAAACCAGCTCACTATCAAACGGACAGTTTATGGCAAGTAACGGCATGTGATTTTCATACAGAGATTGAAAGTTGCAGATTGTATTAAATTTCACGAATATGTGCAACACCAAATATTCTTAAACCAAATCTAATTTGATCCCCTGGCATCCAAGATATAATGAGAACTCGAAACATTTCACACCTCATTCTCCGTACACTCTTGATCAGAAGACAGCATTTCTTGTATAAACAATACTATAATTAACATATTATAAGCCTACGCGTATGAAAATTTTAAACAGTTTCTTGGATTTTAAGTTTAAATGCAAAGAATCTATCAGCTCTAGAGACTAAACTCAGCTGTGTTGGAAGAAAAAAAGAAAGAGAGAGAGGATGTTTACATGAGATACTGCAATTGCTTGACCGAGTCCAAATCATCTCCATCGATTAGGGTTTTGAATTCCCGCGACACCTCTTCCGAAGCTGCTCTTATCGATTCCTTCTCCGATTCCGTCATTACCACTGAACTGATCACAGCCACAGAGAGAGATGAGCAAGCAACGGATCACAGCCACGTCTGTAATTAGCCAGCGCCTTAAAGACGACATATAACGTAATTGGATTTTACGGCTTGGACCAACCCAAATGAATACCGCATGATTAATTTAATTACTTTTATACTTTTTAATTAGTATTTACATCTGACGATTTCTTGAAACTGTAACCAAACGATGTCGTTTCCTTAATTTCAGTACCTGGAATTTGTACGTCACCATCCGACATTTTGATAAGATCAAGGGTTCCGTGGTTCAATTCGGCTTGGTTGCAGAATTTGAAGTATTTTAAAATCCTCTTTTTATAATTTTTTTTAGAGTAAAAATTACATTTTTTTTCAATACTATTTTTAATTTGTGACAAAATTAATTTTAATTAAATAAAAATAGGCACAATTTCATAAATAAAAATAACAATATTTGCAGTCATATATTTTAAATTAATTATTTAATTTATATCAAAATTAATTTAATTTTAATTTGTAAAATGATTAATTATTTAATTCATATTAAAATTAATTTTAAGTAATTGAAAATTCGTATAAGAATAATTATATCTTCACTCATACTTTAAATTAATAATCAAGTTTGTGCCCATATTAATTTTGAGTGATTGGAAATATATATTATTTAGTGAAAAGTAATTGTAATTTCACTCATATTTTAAGGGACTTTAATGATCTCTATTCAAAAAGAATAATTCAATACTTAAGAAAAATTAATATTACATAATACGAAATTTAATTTAATTTTTATAAATTATTTAATCTATCATAAAAAATTATAATTATAATTTTAATTTATATTCTAATTAATGACGTGTAATAAAATTTTAATAAGAACTGTGATATTGAAAAGTATTTTGATTAACTCCGTGATTTAGTACTTAATTATAATACATCTTTAATTATTAAACTTGAGCTATTTTAAGGTATTTTAATTAATTTTTAATTACCAAATAGCCCATCTCATTTCATGTACACACAAATAAAGTGAAATTCATCTTCTAAGTCAATTTTAATTAATTAAAAATGTATTTTTTTTTTGATTGAGTATAAAGTTAAATATATATATTTTTTATCATTAACGTGAAAATTTTATAACACCGTAGTGACTAGTAAGTTAAATCACAAATTAATTTAAATTTTTAAACACAGCATTTATAAAATTTTAAAATGTATTATTACTGTAATAATAGAAGTTACACAATGATCTTGTTAATGTCCATGTATAATTATAAGATAATTAATGAAATAAAATTAAACAAATATTCAAAAGAGAGAGAGAGAGAGAAGGACAACCAGGTTTAATATTATGTTTAAAATCAAAGGTGTGATTGGCTTTCTTTAGACGAATTACAAAATGACACGTGTAATGTTGTTTATTTTTATGAATATTAATTGCTTGCGAGCCTTGCCAGATCCTTTGTCCCTGATGGTTTGGCACATGAAGTGCTTTTGCCTGTGTTCGAGCAATAATTGATGATGATGATAATAATAATAATAATTATCATTAAATTAGAGGTATTTTAAAATACCTTTTTAATATTAAGATATACATTTATTTATTTATTTGTACATAAGTAATATAACAATTATTTATATATTGTAATTAATTACTTTTGTGGGTTTGTTTATATAGTTATTTTATGATCTTTCAAAGTATTAATTTATATTTACATTATTAAAAATTATTTTTTACCCTTTTTTTTAAAATTAAAATGTATATTATATTTAGTTCAATGTTTAATAAGTGATTATATTTATTGTGCTATGTTATATTATTATTTAAATATTATATAACCTTGTATGATCGTGTTTTTTATTTAATTATTTACGATAAAAATAACAACCATAAATATGATATTAATTTTTGTTATTAGAATAAAAACGAGTAATATGAATAAAGTGTTCATTGTAAACTTTATGTTAATTTTTAAAAAAAATTCTTAAATTTACCTTTTATTTATTACCTTTTCATTCTCCCCTTTTTATAAAAACTTTTTTATTTTCATTTTTGTGTTGGGTTCTCATATCACAATTCCTAAAATACCCTTGTTGCATTTGATATTTTGTCACTACGCGTTGGGGCTATGTTGTATTTTCCCTGATCTATCAAGAGTCTATAGATGAAAACCCATGTATCAAGAGTCGTGGGGTTCCGCTGACCAATCCAGACCTGGGCAAATGTCTCTTCTACACCTGGTATCTCTTTCAGCTCCATTGTCTTGTGCTCGTAACATCTTTCGCGCATTCAAGACCCACTTATTTTTGCCTGGAATGCTGTGATTGGAGTTTATGCTGGGAGTGAAAACCCAAGGCCAGCAGTTGAGTTGTTCAATAAAATGCATGTTTCTTGGATCAAACCTGACATGCATACGTACCCTTTTCTTCTAAAACGGATAGCTAAGTTGGCCGATGTTTTATTCAAGAAATCCAGACTTGGGCATATGTTTCTTAAATGCTAATGCATGGTGTCCTAGCCAGAGGTAATTAAGAGGGCAATTTTCTGCCCTCTTTCTTGCTTTCTTATAGTGACGATTGATAGTTTGCATTTGTGAAACAAAGAGCATCAAGTGATTACATGTATGGTAAACTTATGAACACTGTCGACGATGACATTCTTGCCATTTCATTCTCTCAAATCATGTCGATGAGAAGTTATTCAACTCATGCGCAATCTTGTTTGATTCTCTTGGAATTGTTAACCCTTATGTAGGCTGAAAATAGCCCTACATCCTCCCTCGTTTGGCAATTGATTGATTTCTTTTTAATATTGATATTTACAATCAGAAGTCCACCGAGAGTTTAAGTGTTTATAATTTATGTTATTATCTATTTTTTATTACTTCTATAATAATTTATTAGGAATGGCAATGGGTTAAAAAATGAGTAGAAAATAATTTTTCCCATTCTCATTTCTATTTTGAGAATGATATTTTTATTTTCGGTCCATTTTCGTTTTAAAAAAATATTTATCGCCTTCAAAATTTAGGACAAGTTACTTGGCAATCAGTCAATTAGAGAATCAAAGTGAAAAGGGATGCAAACACTTACTAGTAGACTAAGAATGGTCACTCCAATTAAAGGAATGTTTAACTTTATACATAATATATGATAAGATAAATATAATTTTTAATCATTCTATTAATTAATATGTCAATATATAATTATCTACTAATTTGATATTTATACATTGATATATTAATTATAATCTCAATTTAATAAACAATATTGATTATGTCACTATAAATTACTTTAGTATGTTATACTATCTAATAATATAATTTTAACTTTTATTCATAAGGTGCTATGAAATTGTGTTACACGCGTAATATAAAGTGTATAATTTTACGCTTGATTTAAAATATAAAATTTGTAACTTATAGTCGTATAAAGAAGTATTTCAAATTTTATATTACAAATTATAATAGTTTCATGTTCACGTGAATAACTAAAATATTGTGGCATGCACAAAGGTACGAATAACAATTCGAATTATAGTCTCGTGTTAAATAGAGGTTAGGTCAATCGCGGCTTTTATAATAATTATATCAAGAATTAAAAATTATAATATAATATAATCATTAAAAAATTAAATAAGTTATATTCATGTCATTTTTAATATATATTTTTATAATATTTATAGTACTATATACTCAAATACTAATAATTTTTTATTTAGAATATAATTTAATATTTTTTAAAAATTAATAAATATAATTAATATTATTTAAAATATATAAAATAAATTTATTAAATTATAAAATAAGTTAGTGCATCATAATTGTTAAAAATAATTTATCTTCTTATAAATAATTTATGTGTTAATAACTTTAAATTAATCTCATTATATATTTATTTAATAATTTAATTATTTTATATTAATATAAGATTGTAATTTTGTGTTGGGCTCGTGGACATAGTCGAGCTGTCTAGTCAAGCCCATGCTTTGGTTGCAAATACAAACCCAGTGTCTCTTCCGTATTTCGGTCGTATGACGTGGCAAGATCCGGTTCTCTCATCCGTGTAAGTCCATTTTCCCCGCGGAGTGGCAACTCATCCGTGGCGGGTTAAAATTTCAAAAGATTTAAAAGATTCCCACAGACCCAAAAGCATTTTTGGCGCCAATTTCGCCTTAAATCTAACTCGCCGTTACACTCGCCAACTCCTACAAAACATCATCTCCTCAATTTTTTTTTTTTATAAAGAAAACAGGAGAAAATGGAGGATCCGAGAAGTCAACTGGAGAAAATGGGCAGCGAACTCAAGTGTCCTATTTGGTAACCATCCGATCAGTCGATTTACTAGCAGCTTCATTAATCAATTCGATTTCTGTTTTATATTTTGCTTGTTTTTCTTTCTTTTTTGCAGCTTGAGTTTGCTGAGTTCTGCTGCTTCGCTTTCGTGCAATCATGTATTCTGCAAGTAAGTTCTGTTTGTTTTGCCTTATTTGTTCTCCAATGTCAAATTTAGAAAAAGAAAACAACAGATAAAGAAAAAGCTGATGCATTGATATATTGTGTTTGTTTTCAGTGCTTGCATTTTGAAATCAATGAAGTTAGGTTCTAATTGTCCGGTTTGCAAGGTGCCCTTTCGCCGTAGAGGTATGCGGGGTGCTTTTATTATGAGAAATTGCAATGTCAATTTTGCTTTTTGATTTTGATTAGAACACCAAGAGCTGAAAAAAAAATGAAAAATAGGTAATGAATGGAGAAACATAATCAAAATTTGACGTTTAAATTTGTAATATTGTTTTTTTCTTCACTTCCTAATTGCTGTTATTAAGCCTGAAAAACTTATCATAAATTTTTTAATAAAACTCTCATATTTGTTGGTACAATGAATTTGTCATAAGTTTGGGGAGTTTAAGGATAACTTTGAAACAATAAATTAACCAGACTTGAAATGTATATTGCTTATTTGCATACGGATCAATGTAATTTGATTAGGGAAAAAGCATTATGACAAGGATAGACCCATTGATTTGGCTTGTGGGTCATTCCATTTGCCAAATACAGAGTTCTGACTTGTATTCTCTAATTATTTTTACGAGCTTTATTACGGAAAGCCTGCAATGATCTGTGTACTGCAAAGTGTTGCTAAAATGGTCAATTTGTTTCCGTCATTGGTGCAAACAGTTTAATGTGCAGAATGACTAGTTAAGTGCTTATTGTTGGGTTTCTCGCTACTTTAAGCTCTATTGAATCTTGTTTGTTATTTTCTCATTGTACAAACCTGTTCTTTGTTTTGTTGTAGAGGTTCGTGCTGCTCCTCACATGGATAACTTGGTCAACATTTACAAAAGCATGGAAGTAGCTTCCGGAATCAATATATTTGTCACTCAGAATGAACCATTAACTAAGTCATCAGGTGATATAGCGGCAAATGTATTTTAATTTGTAGTATGAATCGCATTGAATCTACGCCTGTACTGCAGGTAAAAGCCTAAATAAAGTAGCATGCGCAAAATGCAGTTAAAAATCATCAGAACATTTATACAACACTAGTGATGTGGGCATAAATTTCCATGCATTCTACTCTTCTATGTCGCATTGATACACCTTCGTTTTGTTTTCATTAGGAAACACATAATGGCTTTATATTTTGGATAAAAAAAGAGAGAAAATGATCCAATATACAGCAAAAACTTATTTCTGAACTTTATGCACTTGGGCTCAAAACTCCAATTGATCCTTTTCTTTTTCATCCAAGCAGCAATATCTTAAGTACTTGATATGTCGCACGTCCTCTGTTTTGTTCACCTATATATAATTAAGTAGATTATTCCAGTTCAGGTGTGTGTTTTTTTTTGGTGGTAACTTTGCTATCATTCATCGTTCCTTGCAATAGATAAAGAAATGGGAGTTGTAGGTGATCCCATCTGTGGGGAACAAGCTACAGGAGGGATTTGTCAGGAAGAAACAGAGAATCAAGGAGCATCTAAAAGCAAAAGATTTAGGGGAAAAACTAAATCCACCGCAGAACTTTCTTGTCCTGTTGTCATGAAACCATCCTGCCCAACCAAGAAAAGGATTCAGGTGGCAAAATATCCTCTTCCAGAAACTCCAGCACAACCTGCAAAGTTGGCAAGTGAATTTGTTAGAACTACCTGTGATGAGTTAAAGGGTACCTCAGTTGTTAGAAAGGAAAATCCTGTTTTGAATAAAGAAGGTCCGGTGCTTTCACCTTTCTTTTGGTTAAGGGAGGAAGAGGACGTAGAAAAATCAAGTCAGCTAACGGAGGGGGATGCATACATAACACCACCAGATGTTCCTTCTTTCAGTGACTTGAAGGACTCAGCCGATGAAAGTTCTGATGAATTGTCCCCAACAGTGAGTGTTGATTTTATATTTTAATTGATATTAATGATAGTATTTGTTAAAATTTTCATGAATTGTCACGGGATAAGCCTTGTTTCATAAAATTATGTTCTTGTAAGATTGTTTTAGGTTTGTGCTTTATCAATCTTCCAATTTGCTCCCGGGCTACTCAATATTGGTATTTTCACGATTTTCATGATTATTGAACTGTTGAGGTTCCATTAACTTGAATATGGAATACTATATTACAGTAGCTATGGTTGTCTAATGCCATATAATTTATCTTATGTCTTGGAAAATTCGTGTAGGTGGAAGTGCCTGACAAATCTGATAGTCAGGATTTCTTTGATGGTGACATCTTTGAATGGACACAAAGAGCATGCTCTCCTGAACTTCTTCCAAGTCCTGTTAAGACTCAGGTATGATGCACCTACACCATATTCTCTTATACTTCCCAAGTTTGCTTTAGTCTCTATTTTCTGTTAAT
The DNA here is from genome assembly GCA_032401905.1 of Swietenia macrophylla. Lineage (NCBI taxonomy): Eukaryota > Viridiplantae > Streptophyta > Magnoliopsida > Sapindales > Meliaceae > Swietenia > Swietenia macrophylla. The sequence goes on from CP135572.1 coordinate 2,627,987, forward strand.
TAAAAAGCTTAGCAATGCAGGTGGCAGATGCTGATGTAGAAGTGGCTTCACTGGGTGCAAAAACAAATGTAGATCTCTGTAATGAAAATGCTACTATTTTAAACTCTGAACAAGGAAAAGGAAATCAAAGTGTGGACGGGGCACACCGTGAGTCATCTCCAAGAGACATAAATACTAACAGTCATATCGAGAATGGTAAACTGAACAAGAGAGGCAGGAAGGCTAAGATTATTACAAGAAATAAATGTGTAAAGAGAGATAAAAAACTGGGTTCTGGAATTCATGCAGCTTCAAGGGAAGAATCTGTAAATTTTGAACAAAAGCAAACGAATGACAGCAATGGTAATTCCTTAATTGTTGAAAAGTCTGGAAAGCGCAATAGGAATGCTGGAAGAGGAACCAGTACAACTGAGCTAAGACCTGAAAATTTTCTTGCTGTATCTGCCAGAATTGAAAGTCCAGAACAGGGTGGGAAGAATATGGTCTCTTATTTGCCTGTTTCATTGGGTAAGAAGCAAGGCATAGATGAAGATAATCATTCGAAGATGACTGGGAAAAAATGCCGAAAGATGTATAGCCAATTAGAGGAAGATCGCTGCACAAGGTCTAAGAGACGAAAGGTGGATTCTACTGAAGTCAACATGCTTGAGAAGATCTCTATGGTTCAAAAGCAAACAGACGAAGATACAGTCCCTCAATCATCGTTGATATCTTCCTGTGTGGCTGCTGATAAGAAAACCTCTGATCTTATGAAAAAACCAACCAAAAGTACTAGAACAACAAAATCTGCTTTGAATTCAAAATGCAATGTAGAATCAAGATGTAACAAAAGAACAAAAATTTCTTTCAATTGCATGTTGAAAGATGGGTTGGTTGAAGACAATCAAGTTCAAGAGGGTTGCAACAATGCTGCAAATAAAACTACTTCCCTTAATAAAAGTAAATCCCTTGAAGAGGTTCAAGGCAGTGCTGATGTCGGAAATCTGGATGATTTATCAATAGGGATGCATCTTGAGACACATAGGGTGGCTTTGCGAAAATGTGAGACCCTTGCTCACAAAATCCAATGTTCTTTCTGTCATTCTTCAGAAAACTCAGAGGTATTACTTACTTCTTCGTGCTTGACAACCTAACATGTGAATACCTATGCCAATGGTTTTTAATCTTCAAGCTATTTCCAGGCTTCAGGAGAGATGGTCCACTACTGTAATGGCAGGCCTGTGTCTGTAGATTACAATGGCGAATCCAAGATCATAAACGCACACAGGAACTGCACTGAATGGTAAATGAGTTCTTCATAGAGAAAATAATTGTTAGTAAATTGTGATGATTACTTTTTTATGGAATTGGCCAAAACCTGCATGTAGTGCACTTCGCAGGTACATAGAACCAATAAACAACTAGGACTTTTACAACCGATTTGGTTTTTTTTTTCTCCTTGCACAGCTTTTGTTGTCTACATATTAGTGGTCTGCATATTTGCTGGATATACTAAATAAGTTATTAGTAAACACTAAACAACTTAGATAGTCTGAATGTGGACTGCTGTTTAATGCTTATTTAAAGTATGTGTTATCTATTTAGTGCTTTTAAATGATTTGACCATGATAAAAACGCTATGATATAATTCACTAACTGGCAAAGATAGTGATTTCTAGGAAGTTATGATGTTGACTAATCTTACAGGCTCAAGTCATGTGAAAAATGCTGTCCGCTTCTGGTACTAAACTTTTGCCGTTTATAACATCATGTATAGGGCCCCTAATGTTTATTTTGAGGATGATACTGCAATTAATCTTGAAGCTGAATTAGCTAGAAGTCGGAGGATTAAATGTTGCTACTGTGGATACAAAGGTGCAGCGCTTGGGTGTTATGAGAAGAGTTGTCGCAAGAGTTTTCATTTTCCTTGTGCAAAGATGATCTCACAATGTCGATGGGATACTGTAAGCATGATACACAAGACTGATTCTACACTTGATATTCTTTTCATGCTTTCATACTTTCATTATTTCATACTTTCATTTCAAATGTCTCTTGACAGGATAACTTCGTCATGTTATGTCCTCTTCATGCCGCTTTTAAGTTGCCCAATGAAAATCATGGATCTCAAGAAAGCCAAAAGAAATGCATTTCAAAAACGTATGCTCTCCCTTTTATCAAATTTGTCCTGGTATTCATCATCCCCAGACATCAAACCATTTGTGTAACATAAAAATCTCAAATGCTTGCATTATTTTTCTCTGTTTTAGAAAATTGCAGAGTCAACAGAATCAAGTTACTAAAAAAAATGACATCAGAACAAGTTATACCTGGCATTCACCACAAAATAAGCTGGTTCTTTGTTGTTCTGCTCTTACGGTTGGAGAGAAGGTATTATGTCTAAATGTACTATCTTGTTGGTAGGATTGGCAAAACATTTTTTGATACTTTCTTAATCACTTGCATTGCAGGAAATTGTTTCTGAATTTGAGAGATTATCTAAAGTGACACTGTTGAAAAAATGGGATTCAAGTGTCACCCACGTCATTGCATCAACTGATGAAAATGGAGCATGCAGAAGAACCCTAAAATATTTGATGGGTATCTTGGAGGGGAAATGGATACTGAATATTGGATGTTAGTGTGCTGTTTGCTCTGAATTTATTTGCTTGAACTTTAGAATTTTAAGATTCTTTTGCAGAGCACAAAGTGTATGTTCACTAGATATACAGAAAGAGATGTGGATTTGCATATTCGTATGAAGTTCTAATTATGTACATATTTAAGCAAATAGATTTTATTCTTAGTCAACTTGTCTATTTGTTTCTGTTCACAGGGGTTAAGGCTTGCATGAAAGCAATGAAAACTGTTGACGAGGAGCAATATGAAATTACTATTGATGTACATGGAATGAGGTGTGGTCCTCGATTAGGAAGATTGAGGGTCCTAAATAAGGTTAGTTTGATCATTAACTATTTTATTGACACGCTGCAAGATGCTTTGCCATTCACTGCTTATTCGTATGAAGTTCTTATTATGTACTTAGCCATATCTTGAGTTCCTGTAAATGTTCTGACTTTCATTCTGGATTACAAAGGCAAAATACTGGACATGTTTTGTTGTGTAGGAACTATTGCAAATTTAACAGATACTATAACTAAAACTGAGGGTGTTGTGTCTGTATCTTCTTGTGCACCCAAATAATACAATCTGCTTAATTGCTAATGTCTATGCATGTGAAATGGCATTCCTTATTGGCAGCTTTTCTTGCATGCAGGAACCAAAGCTTTTTGATGGTTTGCAATTCTACCTCATGGGAGGATTTGTATCTTCCTACAAAGGGTATCTACAAGACCTTATAGCTGCTGCTGGAGGAATTATTCTGCATCGGAAACCCATCACAAGAGATCAGGGAGCCTTGTTGTCTGGTTCATCTACATCTTCAACCTTTATAATTTACAGCCTGGAGCTGTCCGATAAATGCGATCCCTGCAAGACGAATATGATCCTGAATTGCAGGCAGTCTGAGGCAGAGGTTTTGGCAAGTTCCACTGGAGCCAAAGCAGTAAGTAATTCCTGGGTTTTAAACTCCATTGCAGCTTGCAAATTGCAGAGTTATGTCGAATAATGACATAACAGATATATAGTAATAGACTTTGGGAATTTTTTGCATGCATGATTTGGTCATTATGAGTGAGTTTTTTTAAGCTTCAAACGTGTATAAACATATTTGCAAACAAATTTAAGTTGATTATCTAAAGCAATGTAAAGATATGCGGCAATCTTGCTTCCATTAATAGCTGAGAACCCTTTCACCTAGGAAAATTGCTCATACAATGTGCAATCTCACTAATCACTTCTACATTAGACACATTACAACTGCATCCTTCTTATAAATAATTCCTTAATGCATAAAATTTTTGCTTTCCTGTACTGTAAAAGCAAATAAAAATCCATCCTGTTATCTCTGGTTTCCAGTCTGAACCCTTTCTTCTCATGCAAGAACAGAATGCTTGCTGGCATTGATTGGTGCTGTAGGCTTAGCACAATCACTTTTCTTTAGCGTATGCTTACTGGTCTTCATATTGAAGCACTCAAGCATACGCTCTAATGCTGAAATCTCCTCTTCAATATCCTCCTGTTGTGTCACATCTGTTGCCATTCGTTGTCTGAATCCATGTATTTGTTCTAGCCCAGCTGCGGCTTCCTCCCCCATTTCCTGCAAAGTTAAACGCATTGCTGTGGTTTCTTCTTTAGCCTCTTTGTACTTCCTCTTCAATGATCGATACCCGTCAAGGGACTTCAACAATTGCTCTGAAAGAACTCTGTTTTGCTCTTGCATTGCTGCATTATTCACCTGTAGCTCACTAACACTTGTCTTCTCTTCATGCTCGGCTGCACAAGATTGTAGTTTAGCCATTACTGTCTCATTTTGCGCTTTAAGGTCATTGTTAAGTTCCTCCATTTCATTCAATTCATGAACCTTTCTCGCCAGCTCCGAGGCCATAATTGCCTTCTCTTTTCCCAAGCTTGAACACATGACTTCCAGGCTCTTTCTTGCAGCCAAACTTGCACTGAGCTGTCTTCTCAGCTTCTCTTTCTCATCTGTTATCGGTTCACTAATCTTTTTGTCCCCCCTTGGAGCACGATTAGGCCTGAGATCTGTGTTGCATCGTCTAAGCTCAGCATTTGATCTCTGGCCAAAAGACTGAGATTTGTGTATCCTGGTCTTAACATCCTCTAGTATTGTCATCATTCCGGCCACCCTCTGCGGTTTCCTGTCATCATGGTCCTTTGTGCTTGCATCATTATGATCCTGGATTAGTTTTAGCAGTAACTTAACATGGGCTGCAATACCTGAACCCGCCAAAAACAAAAACCTGAGTTTCTTCAATCATGTCAAAATAGAAACTTTTTTTTAAAAAAAAGCCAACAACTACCTTCAAAATTAGGATTTTCTGGACGTTCCATGTTGCTTGAGGAAGACGAATGAGAATGTGCTAAATTTGGAGAAGAAAATGCTCGAATCTGGCTCATAATTTTCCCGGAAAAGCTCAATGGAAAAAAAAGAAAACCAAGAACAAGAAATGGAAGATCAAGAATGGTCGAACGTATACAATACAGGAATAGATGGTAAAAGGGTATTACAACATTTATCAAATGAAGTGAAATATTATATTAAAAATGGTATAGAGAGATCCAAAGAAGAGAGACAGCAGCAAATGCGATCTCTCCTCTTACTTCTCTGTGTTTGGTTTCTGGGTTGTGTCTGAGATATGTTATTGTAATAATAAATAAACTCTCGCATTGTTTCCCTGGCGCTGCTTCATTTGAGAACGGTTGGTTCTTCGCTGTAAACGTCCGTAATTGTTGGCGCCCTTCGTTGACTTTTTCTTCGTCCCTCGGTTTTCTTTTGACCTTCTTTCTCCTGAGGAAAAATCCTCTGCACTTAAGCCTACAAACCATTAGCTTCCAACGAATCAGAATTTGCCACCTCACCGGAAAAAAAATTGTAAACTAAAAAATTTAGGTGATCTACCGCAGCGCAGCTAGCTTTGATTTATTAATTAAAAAGGTCTTAAATTTAAAGAATAAAAAAAATATTATAAATTTTTTATTTATTATTAATAAATAATTTTTTATTTTATTAATTAAATAATACTACCATAATATCTTTTTTTTTTTTTTTAGTTAAGATTTTTCTCTAATTGATTTTCATGCTTTAGCTCAGCTGTTATTGATAACTACATGATTGCTACTACAATATTTATTTAATTTTATTTATTTAATTTTAAGTAATTGAAAATTGGAATTAATTAAAGTAGAAGAATTGATAATCACGTCTTTTTGTCTTGCGGGGTTGCATGTGGGCATCGCTGTCAATCAATTTATATAACTCGCAGCTGTTACATTAGTTGAAGATTTGGTGCCCTTCCACTTGTATTTTTTTTAATTAAATTATAATAAATGGGGAGATTTTATTAATTAATAAATAAATACAGTACCAATTTTTTTTTTATTTCTATCAAAATATTAATTAAAAAATTAATGACATATTATTATTATTATTATTATTTAGAAATTTTATTAAATTAATATTTAATAACGTGTAATTGCATCAAGAAGTTAAATCTAGTGGCTAATAATTTGTGTCTAATAACAACTATGAGTTTTGTTTGTTCTTTGAACTTTAATGTAGTAAAACAACAAAATGCTAACAAGATTACAAAGATATAAGGGGGGAGAGATTCATTTGTTTGATAGTAAAATAATCTTTTATATCTAAGAAATATATTTATGGTTTTTGAAGGCAATGAATTTTCCATTTTATACAAAATTTTTTTTAAATACGATTGTTAAACACAATTGTAAGCTATTAATTTTACCATCGAGCATTGAGAAACAAGAATTTTAGCCCATCGCTCATAAAAAAAAAATTCTAACTTTTGTGTTTGACGATGAATTTGTAAAATAATTTTATTTCATTAAAAATTTTTATAATCCTTGTGAGCTTGCATGGACCCAATTTTCCCGAACCAAACGAGCCCGTTCGTCACCTTTAATTATTGGAGTTTAAAATTTAATGCACTTTAATATTAGACAAAATTTTAAGATAATAGTGATAATAATAAATTTTCTAATGTTGGATGGTAGCATTGGACATTTAAATAAATAATTAAAAATAAAATATTATATAAATAGAATATGCAAATAAGTTATAAATATTTATTCATATAAATTAACATAATATAATATTAATTAAAATAAAATTAATATAATAAATACACAATAAAAATATGATATTTATATTTATTTTATAATTCATTATACTGTGTAACAACACTTGATCAATTTAATTTGTATATGTTATATTATATAAGCAAAGTATTATTATATATATAATTCATCAATACAAATTAATGTAAAAATGTTAAATCATTATTATTTGTCCTACATTTTTATCGAATTAAAAGATTGTAAATCATACGGATGTATTAATATTATTATTGTTATATAATGTAGCAAATACTAGTAATTTTTTTATTTGTTTAAAATTTGAATATAATATAATGCAATTTCACTAATTTAGATGATTTAAATGTGTTTTTTTTAAAGTTAACGCCAAATGCTCGATGATTTATTTTAAATTTCTATGCATTTACGTAATTCTAATTTTAAAAATACTATTATAAATTTTATTTATTTTTTAATATATTAAATTTATCTAATTATTTAAAAGATTAAGTGTTAAAATACTGTTTTTTAGAAATATATATTCACATGGAATGAATGAAAACATAAATATATTATCAAAAAATTATTCAAATTTGCACATTTAAATTAAAAAAAAGTTAATAATTTGAATGGTTTACTCACTTTACCATTGGAAAAGAAGCTATTGGTTTTCAAGTTTTGAAGATGATAGTAGTACTAGGGTTTGGGATTAGCGATGCATTTAGTTTGCTGAATTTTATACGTATCTGTTATTTAATATTTGTAATAATTTTATTTTATGACAAATTTTATAATAAAATATGATTACTTCTTTTCTAATTCTAAATTGACTAATTAAAATATAAACATATTTTTAATTAATTTATTTTTTATAATTAAAATTTTAACTTACTCATTTTTATTTAATTATTTTATTTTTAGATTTATCTATATTAGATACTAATTTATATTCTAAATTTTTAATAATATAAAATTTTAATTAATTTAAAATAAATATTATTAATATATTATTCAAAAAATAAGTTAAACTCTTAAAATTTTACAATATGATATTCTAGTATAAAAATGTTATATATAATAAAGTTTTTTTAATTTTATAATTATTATTTAACACCATTTAAAAATTTATATAATAAATTATTTTTTTAATATGAATTATTAATTTTATATATGGAGTTGTAAATAATTTTAAATTATTTTTTTTGAAAATTAATATGTGTGCATACGTACACATACACAGAAAAATAGTTTAAATTTTTTTAGATAAATATTATTTTATTTATTTTATAAAATGTATATAACAAAATTTAAAAATTGAATAAAATTCAGTAAAAAATTTTACTTATTAATAAATAAATCACAGATCTATTTGTCTTTTAATTAATCAAAATTAGAGTAGAGGTAAATGTAAATTTTTATAAAATTTGTCACGAATTAAATTATTACAAATTTTAGAGGAGTTATTTGATAAAACCCCCTTAGTAGTTTGCAAATCAAGACGGAAACCTTGAGGTCATATTACAGACACGAAGAGTTCGACGGTTTTGTGTCACTTTGGAGCTATGCGGTGTTGTGTCACTTTTCGGAATGGTTAATGCAGAGGCGAAATCCATGTTGTTGGCTTCCTGTAAAGAGACTGGAAATCGAGTGTACGAGTTGCCGTCGTTCGAAGAGAGGGAAAGAGTGTTTTCGACAGGAGAAGCTGAAGCAATGCAAATGGGTCCTCATGGTGTCTTCTTCCTTGTTGTCAGAAGTGGAATGATCAGTATTTGGAAGTGGTTGCCATTGACAAAGCAACGAATGGAAACTCAGTACTGATTCATGAACTTACTGTTTGCTCCTGCTATCTAATATTAACTGAATGACAGACTGAAAATTTTGCATATGATAATCATAAACAAGGTGCCATGGACGGAATCCCCGCAACGTTTGTAATTGCTGTCTTTCCAACAGAACTTAATGAACATCTACCCACATTCGGATGCGGTTTGAAAGTAGAAAACTGGCAAGTCTTAAGTGGAACAGAAACAATAAGTGTTACATTATTGCTGTGTTGTCCTTGCTCCACAAAATGGATGATTTACAAGATACGGGTCCTAAAAACAATGATAATAAAATTAAGAAAAATGATATAAAGCAAAAAGAATTCAGAGGAAAACTAGGAGCGGGGTTGTTTTCCATCACCTTGCAGCAACAGTGATTGAAATAATCAAGCAAAAACTCTGCTAAAATGTGTTGGTAACTAGTATTCTGCTATTTATTTCTTGTGATGACCCTTTGAGTGAGATCTAAAAGTGCACGCCTCGACTTTCTCACATCCTCGTCATTGCTTTCAGGTAGAGAGTCGAGTGCAGCTGCAGCAAGGTTAGCATGCTTCTTGGCCAGCTCTCTCGTCCTTTGTATTCCTCGACTCTTCCCAAGGTACTCGAGGGCCTGCATGTTCATACATAGATCAAGTTCTGAAATTTTGACAATGATAATGGTGAATATACATAAATTAAAATAAATTATTTCATCTCATAAATGTTTCAAAGATCAAACGACTGAACCACATTTTTAGAAAATGACTGAAAAGCCAAATTATATAGTAAGTGATGACAAAGACTAGTTGATTTTTGTACTCACATAATTGGGGAAACTGAAATCTTCTATAGAAAATTAAGCAAAATTCAAAAATCTGGGGATAATTTGTGACTCAGAACAAGAGAACAATTTCAGAGGAGTTTCATAAAACCAGCGACTGGCAAAATACAAATCAAACAACTTTGAATAAGAAACAAATTTCCAACAGCAGAAAAGCTAGCAGAAATGAGGAAACAAAACTGAGACCAGAACTAGAATCTATGACCACATAACGGCTTAGTCAAAATGTGGAGAAGCCCACAGGTTGACACCCCTCAGGTGATTAAGAACACATCTCACGTATCTGATGTTATTAATATAAAGCACCAAATTTCTAAAATTGTGCAGTATTGTCATTAATAGTTGACAACTGAAAATGACTGAACAGAGAACTGGAAAAATGACCTAATAATTCCAAATTACAGTTAGATTTCAAATTAGTAGTAGATTGCATTGACTTACAATATCAACATTTGAAGGATTGTCAAAGCCCTCATCAACTACTGTTCTCAACTGAGGGAACTCTTCCATTGCAAACAGTATGGGTGCTGTTACGATTCCCTACACCACAGAACAAAAGAACATTACTCTAAAAAATGCTGAAACACCAAATAGAGATTAAAAGTACAATCCCTACTGAAACAATCATGCTTCTTTTAGAAAATATTATCAAAGGTATTTGATGAAGATGCCTGCCATGGATTCCAGAAACAATATTCAAGCCTAGAAACCTAGAGCATCTCCACACACCGAAGTAAATAGTAAGGATAGATGAATTACGTGCTGAATGTCAGATAAAGAACCCTTTCCAAGGGAAGCTGATGTGCCTGTGAAATCAAGAACATCATCTATTAATTGAAACGCCAGTCCCTGGAAAAAAGAGAAAATTAGAATGAAGAAGTTCAAAAGAGAAAGTGAGAAAATGTACCGCAGCATGCTACCCTAATTTTGTATTTTCTAAAATGACATATTATGACTTTGCACTTTTAGCCCTGTCCACAGTTTACAAGAAATTGTGCCAATAATGGGATGTGGTAATTTTAATAACCAGTAGTCATGCCCATGTAACATCCCTGCACATTTGATGACCACTTACTGGCCCACAAAAATTTGGGAATACAGTACATACTGAATTTAAACATTATTTAGAATAACTTGAGCAGGAGAAGGATAATTTTCTTTTATTACTTCTAGTACATATGCAAAGAATTCAACATGATGCTTGCTAAATATAAAGTAAATCAGATAATTAGTAGCTCAAAAAGCTTCAAGATATCTACAAACCAGATTTTTGCCATAATCAAAAGCCAGCATTGCAACTTCAGTCGTTTGTCCAGCAAGAAGAGCAATGGCCTTGCAGCTGTTCGATATCAACGATGCAGTCTTGTAGTATGTTTTTTGCATATAATAATCCATGCTGCATTTGTGAAGAACAGTTTTGCAAAATGGTTAACTAAAGATAAAAGGATTTTGGAGGTTCATATCAATATCTGACAGTATCAGTACCACTAAAACGTTATATGGCACCTTTTCTACCATGTATATGAATGCCAAAGATAAAAGGATTTTGAAGGTGCATATCAAATCTGATCACCCATTCTACTCTAAAAAGGTTCTTTACCTTGTAATTGCTAAGATGAGCAAACTAATAACTAAGCAAAAGGCGCATAAAATATGTTAAGCAGCTCCTTTGGACAAGAAGCCTAATGATAATAATTGGCGCTATGGGCCCGAGACAAAGGGAGCTGAAAGAGGACCTCAACACAAGAAAATTAGTTTTGTTGGTCTCAAAGTCAACAATAAATAAAAGAAAGGCAAAGCTTGGATTAGAACACCAGATTGTTGGGAGGTTTGAGGTCAGAATAGAGAAAGGCTTGTCTGATAAAGAAGTGTATGGAGTAGACAATAGTGCATTAAACAAAGTCAAAATCATGAGTTACTTGTCCCACAGCAGGTACAACCATGATCAGACAATTTATTATCACATTAAGTTATATTAAAACTAAGATCAGATAAACATATTATGTGTAGTGAACGCTAGAAACTTTACTTAGATCACAGTCTTAGAGAATGACAAGTATATCTGGTTTTGTACATAGAGGCCCTTCACAACCCACTGATGAGAGAGAGAGAGAGAGAGAGAGAGAGAGAGAGAGAGAGGTCACAACAGGCAATTGGAGAAAAGGTGGTCCAGTAGCAGAAACTCCGGAAACTCCTTGATAAAGATCAAAGTGCAAGATGAGCAAATTATCCAAAAGTAGCAAAAATAGGATTGCAATATACCTACAACGTTGCTCTGGTGTAGTAGTCATTTGCATGGTTTCACCAGAAACAAGATGCTCTACAACGGTCGCCAGTAATGACACGACCTACAAATATACAGGATAGTGCAGCAATGATAGGACATTTAACGGATGTGGATTCCACAAACTAATCCAAATACCACATAAAACCAACATTGCCAAAAGAAAATAATTGAAGGTATCTAGATACTTGTAGAAAAGTTCCCACTTGGAGTTGATGTGGCTTTTACCAATAAGTTCATTTCTATCTAGCACATAGTGCATTTGATAGAACTAGTCAGATAACTATTCATTAGCATTAGCCATTGTGCATTAACTAGTCAACAAAGTATGCTAAAGCTGCAAAGGAACTAGTGGTGTAATTTCAGGCTGTAAGCTTTCATCCATTACAGACTGTTTAACACCACCAGCTTTCAGACAGATCACTTGTGCCTAGATCCTTTTTTAAATAAGAAATTCATAGACTGTTATGGAGCTAAATGCTTGCCACAGTGATAACAACTATTACTTCCAAACTAAAACTCACATGATTACAAATGCAACGGCAAAAATGTAAAACAAAAGCAATAAAAACATGCAAATGCATACCTCTGTGTTTTTTAAAGAAGCAAGGGCAACACAAGCTCGAGAAAGCAAAAAATCTCCAGCTAATACAGCTAACTGCATAGAAATTGAATGGGCAAAAGCTAAAAGTAAGAAGCTCGGCTTATAATCCTTAGTCCTATTCTCTTCCAAAATATTAACAGAAGAACCATTAATGGACAGGACTATAAATCTGATAAAACCATAACATGCATGTTAAAATACTCACAAGCTATCCAATCAAGTTTTTCATAAATGATAATGATAAACTTTGTCACATCAACTTTAAAAAGAACAAGAAAATATAACCACCTTATTGCCCATTACAAAATTCAATGAACCAACACCACGTCTGGTATCTGCATCATCTAATACATCATCATGAAGAAGGCTTGCTACCTAAGAAAAGGAAATTATTACATTATTCTATGATTGGGCTCCGAAGAAGTTTGTTGAGTGGAAGCAAGAGTATAACTGCGTGTTTATAGAAAACAAAGCATTTCATAAAAGAAACACAAAATCCTTAGAAACAGACATGGATCATCTCTGTAATCTCAGCTATACATTGTTGTCTTGTACGTAGTTCAGCTGTCAAAGCATCTGCTACTCCATCAGAAAGAGGTTCGGGTACCCGCACATTCAAAGCTGATGCCATCAACAATAAAATCTGCATGTAACTGTCCATTATCAGATCTGTTGTGACTAATAAAATTAATTCGTTAGTCAGAAAGAACTTATTCTCACAAATTAGCCCATAAGCATTAATTATATTACCGTAGGACGAAACCTCTTTCCTTCCACCCCCATTTTGAAGAAATACTCAGCAGCTGAGGCAAGCTTAGGCACCTGGATGATATGTAAATCTCACTTCAATTGCACAATATCAAAATTTGACCACTAACATAAGAAGAAACATTGCATCTGCTATCTGCAGGCAATACTTATCACTACTCAGTCAAAAGAAAGGAAAACAACAGTTGGATACCTCAGCAACTACCATGGAGCGCAACCTGTTAGCAACTAGTGAAAGTTCATCGGCAACAAGTGAAAATGGATCAAGTTCCTCCTGTAAATCAAAATCCCATATTTTGTCACTAAAATGATATCCATAAAAGAACAGAAAAAGACAAACATAGAAATAAATAGGCAAGATACTAAAAAGGACTACACTTAACCTCAATTAGGGAGCTGCTCTGCTGATGAATCTTATGTCTAATTCCTAGCAAGGCAGGCAAACTCCATGAATAAGCTTCTCTGCAACCCAAAACCTACTAATCACCAGAAACAATAACAATTAAAGCATTGAGGATTAACCTAAAAATCACTAGGACCATGTATACATGCATGCATGCATGCATTCATACATGTATTATGTTCATGTACAAGTACCGCAAATAGGAAATGTCTATATTTATCTACACAAAAGAAAATGTAAATTTTAAACATATTTATCACCTAACCACAACATAACAAGATACAAATTTCTCCAAATTTAATTCATATTAAAGAACTCTAATGTGCATTCGATATTCACTTTTAGGAGGCCCACAAGATTACAGAGTTTTGCTGCCTTTCCTTCTTCCCTCTCAAGTGTGATATCATTCACCTTGTCTTACCCAATGAAATATAATCAGAGTCCAGAAAGAAAAAATGATGAAGGGACAACATTACTAGCTTCTCACTTAGATAGGCTATTATCTTAGAGGTCTTTGTTTCTTTCTTCGTAGTTTGATGGCATCCATGCACCTCAAAAAAACCAAATAATGCTCCAACAGCCATTGTCTCCTATTATTCAAAATGCACAATCTCTACCCTAAGAGCTAGGACCAACAAAGGGCCCATTCAATCCTTCACCCAACCAACTGCAATAACATACATGCACATAGACAAGAAATCTCATAATTCTTAGACCCAGAAACCATTAAATAGCAATGGAGAAGGAATACTTCAGAGAGAAGTTTTACCTCAAGAGAATACAAATTTTAAAATTGTCTAATTATCATAAAAAGCAGTAATAAATAGTTGTAATTAGTTTTGTTTGCATCTTGCAATCTCCCTGTCTAAACTAGCATTCTGCATCAAAAGAGCACAGAGCATGCCTCATGAGCTAGTCCAATAGACAGCACTACTGACAACTATTCCTGTGAATATGATCAATCATTATGCTAGAAACATCCTTAAATTTCAATGTAAGTTTCTGCATGATAAATCCTTTGCTACTAAACTGATATACATTCACACCGATACGTCTTCAACTCAATTAACATCCATTCATTAGCTATCTGGGCCTAAACTCAGATTTAAACTTCAGCTCTAGTACCAATCCATGCCCATTACGACACAGATTTGGGTGCTAAAAGTACACATAAATCCATATTTCTCACCCATTAAACGTATAACACATAACATTAGGATCAAAACCCCTATGCCCAATGGTCAAAACAAACATCCCGTCACCAACACCGTGCCCAATTAACAATCCGAAGCTCCGAACATTACTAAGCAACCATTTCAAAGTTTTGAACTCTAAAACAATACTTGCACTACAGATGTTAAACCACCGTTAAGAGAAAAAAAATTCCAAGTCACAGTTCTTCCCTGGTTTTGGACACATGCATAATTACCTTTGGAGTAGAGTCTCCAACAGAGTATACACTGGAAAAAAGGATGTCGGGTCGGTTAGAAACAACCCAACGGCAGCCAATCAAGCTCTCTCTCGAGATTCTAGAAATCCGAGAAAGCCCACGAGAAAATAACATCTTTGTAAAGAGGAAGAAGGCTTAGATTTCAGAGAGAAAGGAGAACAAGATACGAGAGAGAATAGGAAGTTGGGGCTGCGAGCGGTCAATGAGAAAGTACATAAGGAAACACAAACTGGTTTTGAAGTGTTGATTTGTTTTATTTAAGATGGCAAAGCCATTCATGTCCCGATTGATGACGACGGCGAAGCACAGCCATGTGAACTTCGTGATTAACCCGCCCTCACTAATTATTTTTCAACTCATTTCTATTTTCGGAAGCCAAAGATTAACCTTCTTTCTTTTTTTTTTTTTTAATTATTTAATATTTAATTACTGTTTTAATTAATTAACATTAAAATAAACTTGCACGTGGACTGATTTTATTAAAAAATCTCATAACTACTATAATAAAAATATTTTAATACATACATATTTTTTTAATAAAATATTTTAATATTGGGTAAAGTTAGAATGTAGGAAAAATAAAATTAAAGGAAAAAAATGTAATTAAAATTAATATATATTTATAATTATTTTGCTCTTAAAAGTACATTTCTCAATGATTTGTTAAAGATATTAAATTAACTTTTGTTATGCTGAAATTCAAATGGCATTAAATTCATGACATAAACTTAGGTTTTTGTTTTTCAGTAACAATGTATTAATGATAAAGGGAAAAGGGTAACTAACGATTGATTTTTTTTTAGAAAAATTGGTAAAAAAATTTCACAAGAAAAAATTAAATAAGAAAGCCAACAATAATAACTCAAAATCTCAGAAGTTATATGCACAAATGGTATTTACAGTGAGTTTAAAAAGAAAATTTTAGATGAAATAATCTTGTCATATTAACATATATATAATATAACAGGACTATTCAATCAATTAAGAAAAAAAGATTCATTTATTGACTGTGAATGAAAAAAGTCAAAAATAAATTTTATAAATTTTTCTTACTACATTAATTGAAACTCATTCATAAGTAACAAATAAATTTTTTTTTAATTAATTGGATAGTTTTACTACGTTATCTGTATTGACATTATAGAATTATTTCACTTAATTTTTTTAAAATTTAAATTGTCTTCTTTATTTTTAAGTTTTAAATATATTAAAATACTCTTTGTTATGCTAAAATTCAAATGGCATTAAATTCAGTACATAAATTTAGTTTTTTTTTCAGTAATAATATATTAATGATAGAAGAGAAAAGGAGATTTGACTGATGATTTTTTTTAAAAAATTTGGTTAAAAAGAAATTTAACAAGAAAAAATTAAATAAGAAAGTCATAATAATGACTCAAAATCTCAGAAGTTGTATTATAAAAAAGAGTACAAATAATACATACAATGAGTTTAGAAATAAATTTTAAGTGTAATGATTTTATCGCGTTAGTATAAATAATATAGTAACACTATTCAATCAATTAAAAAAGAAAAATTCATTCACTATAAATAAAAAAAATTAAAAATAAATTTTATAAATTTCTCTTATTATATTAATTAAAAATAAAATTTATTTTTAATTTTACTCATTTACAATCAATAAATAATTTTTTTTCATTAATTGGATAGCTTTATCATATTATTTGAACTGATATTATAATATTTTCCACTTAAAATTTTTTCAAATTTAAATTATTTTCTTTATTTTCAAGTTTCAAATATGTAAACATTCATAGACCAACTTGTTATGCAAATACAAGTTAACCTCCCTTGAGTAAACAATTGGTAGAACAATGACCAGAAACCCAGATGGAATGCTTCATTTATTCCTAGTGATGATTTTTTGAGTGAGATGTACAAGGGCTCGCCTTGACTTTCTTGCATTCACATCATTAGTTTCAGGTGGAGAATCCATGGCCGCGGCTGCAAGGTTGGCGTTCTTCACTGCTAACTCTCTTGTTCTTTGTAATCCTTTACTCTTTCCAAGGTATTCAAGAACCTGTATGTGTTTTCCGCATATAGATGAATTAAGACAAATGTGATGAAAAAATGGCAGACAAAGCATACCCAACTTGCAATATCGATATTGGCAGGGTTGTCAAAGCCCCTATCAACAACTTCCCGCGGCTGAGGGAGCTCCTCCATGGCAAAAAGTACAGGAGCCGTTATGATTCCCTACAAAAGCAATCATCATATCTGCACAGAACAGGTGATTACAACTAAATTAGAAGTATTTAATTATGTCAATGCACAGTATACAAAGAGCCTAGCATAAAATGCCAATGAAGAAATGTTGCAGACACGCTTAATCCATGGAGACAACAAAAAATTTGTGTAAACAGCAAGCAAGACTTTGACTGTAAGCACATCAAAATGGAAATGATTTCTTGGACCATTTCATCATGGTCCTAGCAATGGGAAGCAGGAGCCTGCAGATTTTTCATTTTCTGCATAACCAGAATCTCTACAGCCTTACTCTGTTGTCTTATTCTGAATATCCTCTGTTACAATTTTGTCAAAATTCTTAATAAAATGTCGAGAATCTCAACAATTTATTGTACACTTTCACAACACGTTGAGATTTTCAAGAATCAATTCGAAATTCAATTCATTTTTTTCCCCAAGTTTTTTAAAGAAAAATTATCCAATTTTTTCAATATCCAATAATTATTTATACGTGATTCGGAAAAATTTAATCTAATAAAATATAAATTAAGTAAATTCATTAATTTTTTTAACCAAGTGCATGTTATCACATCATATTTTGATTATATGTCAATATTTTATTTAGGTAAAGTAATTTATCAATTTTAAAAATTCAATAATATTTTTTATCTATCAAATATTATATAAACACAAATTCAGCAAAAAATATTAACTCAAACATATATGTATAGATACAAGTATATCATTATTCTATAAAATCTAGTTGGAGTACTAAGTGTTAGTTGAGCCAAAATCAAATAACAAGATCGTAAATTTTTATTATCAAAATATTTAATAAAATGTCGAGATTTTAAGTATTTTATTAAAAATCTCGATAAAATTTTAAAATTTTAGATATTTTATTTAGAATTTTAATAAAATATCAAAAATATTAATATTCAAAATTCTCTCTCATTTTGTTGAGAATCTCAACAAAATGTGTAATGTTAAAATTTTGTAAGTTAAAATAAGATAAAATTGTAAAAAAATAATATTTTAATCACTTTTTTTTTTAAATTAAGTTTAATTTTTAGATCGAGTCAAAATTAAGTTTAATATTGTAAGATGGGCTATGTAGTAAAATAAATAAATAATTGTTCATTCTCAAACCATTGGGTCTGCAATAGATTTCAAGTTAGTGAAAGTACTATTGAAACTGTAATGACAACTTGGAGTTAGAAATTTCATTGAAAGAAAGATAATCCAAACTGCCTTTCACTTCCATTCATTGAAATCTTTACAACATAAACTGTATCTAAATTTACAATGAAACAAGTTCCCAAACAGAATCAGTAGTGTCTATAGCTAGTGATAATTTTGCACTGCATTCAGCCACAGATGACAGTCATCAATATCATACACCATTTTTATTCATCAACTCACTGAACTCTTCATCAGTGCTGCTAAGCATGGTTGGCAATGGCAATTTCAACCCATTCTGCACCGCTTCCATATGCGTAGCTTGATCCTCTTTTCCAAGATGAAAGCAAAATACTGAGGAAATTCCTTCAACTCCTCTAATTTTCGTTTTATTTCCTCACAAAAAACTCAAATTTAGGTCCGAAGTTATTCTCAACATTCAAAGTAAACAATTGAATTCCTTGAAAGATTTGTTTAGTTAAATTTTATCAAATTTAATTAATTTTTCGTCATTAATTTAGCTAAATAACTACAGGACAGAAAAATAAAAAAGACCAAGAAATTTTAACGTGATTTAAATTTTTCAATTTTATATTTATGAAATTACTCTAAAAAAAATAATTCATTAAAAAAATAACGATTACAAATACTAATAAATTTAAATAAAATAATCTTATTTTGTTTACATATCATCGTAGTTTTAAATTTTTTTAAATAGTCTTTATTCAAGGAATTCCCCTCACTTTAATACACTAACTTAATTCAATAAGATTCTTTTACTAATCATTATTAAACTTATATTATCAAGTTTAAATTTTCGTTCTAACAATACTTAAAAATATTTTTTTAAAATTTATAAAACTAAATATTATATACCTCTAATATTCACCAAGTGGTTTTTCTTTTTAACTTATAATAATAATATAAAACAACTTAAAAAATAAAAGAGACAAGAAACAAAACTTGCAGCAACACACTTGTTAGGCGATTCCTTTTTGGTGTTCTCTCTTTACTGTTAGAGACATAAACAAACCCGAATAGTAAAACTTTAACTTTAATTGTGTGTAATTTTATTTTTAAATTAATATAAAATATAATGTCTTATTGAAGAAGAGTTATTTTTTAAATCCAACTCTACTTGTTCTTCTTTTTATCACTCAAATATATTTGAAACTAAATTTTTTAAATTAACAAAAATAATTACTAATGTCTGGTATAACAAAGAAATTTGAAAAATCTTTTTATCGTTAAACTTATTAAAATATGAGTGAAATTATAAATAGTAAGTAAAATTAATTATACAAATGGCATCTTACAACAAAACTGGATGTTGCAAAGGTTGCCAATAATACAAACTTTTAACGCACCTCAAAACCATAATTGCAGCCTCGCCTTTTGAGAGCCCAATACTCTCTAGATACTTGAGCTTAGGAACACTGGAAACTTACAAAACTGGGTCTCGACAAGCCGAAGAGTCTATATCCTTGAACCCAAGTCTTTGAAGATAAAATAAAGCTGGTTTCAGCTTGTCTCTGGCACTGGAAGCTAGCAATCTTGGGCACTTGTCGATAACCTTCCTGAAGTAGTGTTCTGGGACTTTTTAAGTCTTGTGAGAGGAAGTCAAAAACCAGGTCTAAGTCAGTTTTGATGTCAACAGTAAGGACGGTTGGGCTCACGCCAAAGACTCTACGTAAGTCTTTCTATCAGAGGCCTTTGGATTGGAGGAAGTAGATTAAGGAATGAACGGAATGCAGGGAAGCAGAGTGGAGAGAAGGGGTAAGGGAAGTAGCTTTGCCAGAGTCAGCATCCACGATTTCAAGGCATAAGATTTTTTCTTTGCCTTGGGAGGAAAGAGTTGCATGAGTTGGTGATTAGAGTGGGTGATTTTGTAGAATAATTTTGGGTTTTGTGGCTAATTGAATGCTAAGTTGCGGGGAATTTGGTGAAGATGAAGATACTCTCTGTGAAGAAATGCAGAAAGAAGAATTGAGGGCTGTTGCAGTTGCTGCTGTTGACATGGGGGGTTGGGTTCGGTTGGTTTTTTTTTTTTTTTAACATAATCTGATCTGATTGGTTTGTACACATACATATACATGTGGCAACTGAGATGTGGCAAGTTTTGTAAGAAATGATTAGCTCATATTGGGATTTTGTGGATGATTTGGGCGGACAATGGGAGTTGCGATCTTGCTCTGCCATCATCAAGCAGCCATGCTCCTTTCTAAAATATTTTCTTCTTAAACAATGGACCAAGCCCAAGCATAAAAAAAATATGTGAGTTCCATTCTAAACGGGGGACGCAGAGATGTACTGATTGATACTCGCTTCCCCTATTAAAGCATTGCCACGAAATTAGCAGAAAGGTCCATTTAGAATTGCAACTCAACAAAAACTAAGTTTTTGAAGATTTGGTCAGGGGCAATTTCGTCCGAATAGGGAAGATTTGGCCTCAGGTAAAACAAATTTTTACTTCGGCCAAAACTATAATTGGTCCGGAAGTTGGGCTGTTACGAAAAAATTAAAAACTCTGAAACCTAAAGCTATCTGCCAACTTTGACCCTTAAGTAAATAGAAATTTTGAAGAATTTCTTACCAACTTAGCTATGAAGGATCAACTCTCTGAAGCCTGAAGTAATTACACCAGTAACAGACATGTTAGTTAATCTCCAATTTACCTTTACTTAATTCACCAGATGACATTTATGTCGCTAAGCCTCTTTGGATACTCCAGTTCTGAGAGTACAAGAATAATAATAACGAGCATTTTTTTGGAGTAAGCAGGCAGGCATTGCGTTAATAAGGAAAGCTGGAATTGCAACGAGCATTTACCTTAGGCCATGGCTTAATGTGAAAGAAACACAGCATATGTTTCCAACCACGAGAACAGGAAAGTTCAACAGTTTAAGCAGCACAGCAGCATCAGCTGCTTTTAAATGGCAGCATAATGACCATTAATGTGGCTAGTAATCAAGCTCAACTGTGTGCCAATAAGCGAATTCTTACAATTATTAGTTGTCTAACATTTTGTTCAACCTATCATCTGCGAAGACTAAACAATAAACTTTGGCTCTTGCACATACTTAGGTGGTAGGTCTCGAAGTTGTCACATCAATTAAAGTTATTAATCACCAAAAACAAAATCTTAATCAAAAGCACACAAGAGATTAGTAAGTTAAGTTGTGACAACAAGCATCTTCTTGAATAACTTAATTATCCTGCCGTAAAGAGAAAATTTTAGGAAAAGTAACTGCCAGAACCTTCCCCAGCAGCAGCTCTGGTGGCAAACAAGTGAAATCAATTTTCATTTTGCTTCCAACACGGTATGCCACTCAATCCTACACAAACATCGGTATCACATAGGATACAAGGATAATCACCATCAATAGTTTGCATGACAAGAAAAACATTTGGCACAAAAAGAGTGCAGGTTTTCTTATAGACCCGTAAAGAGATATTCAAGAACATTTTTGGATGACAACGACTGCTTAACAGACCTAAAGTAATTAAAACAAGGATCTAGTAATGCCCATAGCCCCACAATTGTTCATCTTGCATGCTGAAACTGAATTATTCATATAATAACAAAAACTGGATTCTGATGGTGAGCCAGTTGGAAAATACATTCACAGTTTGATAGGATTAAATTGACAGGTGGGCACATACACTTTCTGAACTGCAACAATAGTTTGATTCCTTTAAGAGTTCAGAGGAAAAAGATGATATTCATTATTCAGATTGCAGTTTGTTAAGAAAATTATTAATAGAAAAGCTATTTTCCAAAAAAAAAAAAAAAAAAACCCCAAAGCCGATGAAAATCATTGATACGCATGATAGTAAAACTAGCACATAGTACATTCAGGAAGAAAACTATTCAACCCAGATGAATATCTAGGGATATAAACAAAATACAGGGTGCAGCTTTACAATGTTATGAATGATAAAACACCTAAGCCAAATTAGCTGGTGAGAGTGCATGTGTGTTTGTATCCATAAGGAGGCAGGCAGTGGCCCTCACAAGAGATAGTAACTGGTAAAAGCTCGGAAGGCCAATCACTTTATGCACAGAACAAACCAACATGCAACTCAGTTAGTCCAATGGCCAAAAACAGCCAAACAAGTTTGCCCATTTGCTTTCCCAATCCCACCCACAAACTTATACAGCTCTACATAAACAAGTGCCATTAAAGTCAAGACCTTTTTTGTTTTCCATTTGACAAGAAACTGAAAATCACATTAACTAAGATTTATTAAGGAAAATAAAAAAAGATGCAGCATGGACGAGCAGTTGCACAGGAATCAAAGAAATTCTGCTCATCCGGGAATTGTTATCTTAAACCACAATGGGCCCAATTACCTATCACTCAAGTATCCAATTTTCAGAAGTAAATAATTGACTTAATCAAATTGTTAGGAGTCGAGAACTTGCATAGATTGTTACTGTCTGCTGAATTGCAGTAGATAACAAAGATGGCATAAATATTTGACAATTTTAGAAGAGGAGGGTGTTCGAGTAATGAAGCACAATTCTGCTTCATTCTATTGTGATGTCATTGCACATTTGCATTAAGAAAGATGAATGACTACAGGAAGCCAAAAGCATTTATTCTGAGGGAAGAAATATCTGCTTACCACCAACTGCCAGTCAATTTGTTCCTCCAGATTGATTCTTACTGTTGTCCATGGCTTCTGCTCATGGAGGGCCGTCGAAGGAGCTTTTGACCATGGTTTTGGTGATCATCCTACACAAAGAAGAAACAACAATTCACATAACTACATCTGGTGTAACTGTGAACCAAATTAAGCACTCAGCACCCAGGAGTGGCAACTCCAATTTTCAACTTCTCAGTTAACATTAATCTACTCGAACTTCAGGTCATGAACAACAATGAAGAGACCAAAAATTGTGCCTTCGATTCAAGATATTTGGATAAGAGATAGAAAGAACCTTGTATAAAGATGCTGCAGACTCAGACTGCACTGTCTGAGTAGGAATATGCCCCAGAGATCGCAGAGCATCCAATGCATCCAAGGTCAGCTGCCACCCACATAGTGTAACGGCATCAGCACCATTGCTACAACCAGAGCCATTACAGCCAGCAGCAGCAACATTTCCGTACACCCAGGGGCAAAATTGGTTGTGATGGGCAATGGGATCAAACTCTGCAGCCTCTTCATAGTTGCTTCCCCCTCTTGGAGGTCCTGAAAAATCAAGAAGAGTCAGAATGGCATCAACGGTACAAATAGAGGGTGGAACAAAAGAAGGGGAATAATTCAAAAATTTTTAACTTTCATACTAAATGTAAGCATAAACTAAATGGAACCACAATAAGATGTTTGGAGAAATGGAATCTATAAGGAAAGCTCCCTTTCTTGATTCACTGTAGTTGTTGATTTCTAATGAGTTCAAGGATTCTCCCCGCTTTTTTGAGAAAATTTGGATGCTGTTAGATTACTTTATGTTTCTTGATAAGGAATTTTGAATTTGCTCCTATTCAGGACTACTGGTCAACTTTCCTGTAACTCATTAATTTAGTAACCAAATTTTTTATTGATTGAAGAAGCAGAAGCTGTAGGAAAAAGAAATAGGACATTTTATTTCACTGGTTTTTCTGTATGCTGTCCTCCATCTGTACCATCTACTTCTATCAGACGTTGTTCTTGCTACAAGAGAAAAAGAGAGAACAAGGAAAAAGCAAAATTAAATAATTTTGACCCATTTATCCTCACACAAGAAATCTTACATGATGAATTCTTATTTATTTAACTGTAGCCACTATTTTACAATCCACACAAGAAGAATTAGAAGAAACAAAATAACACACAAAAGAGAAATTAAAAAAAAAGAAGGAAAGAGTAGGGTATGATAGGCTAGAAACCAGCAAGGTAAGCAAAAATTACCTATCCCATTTGCAATTACATAATCTGACTCTGGGTACGGATAATTGTTTAAAGATGACGATTGGCCAGCATTTGTGACCTCATTCTTGGTTGTATTGTTGCCAGAGTAAATAGTAGCATTACAAGAAAGAGAAGGATGGGCACTATTATCTGGTGCTAACTTGCAATTCTGACTAATCTTTTCTCCGCTTTCTACTGATTCTACCTTGGCAGAACCATCAACTTTTGAACCACTATCAGTCCTTCCAACAGATTGTGACAGCATCTCCTGGCTATCACCATGTGGATCCTCCCTATGTGCTTCATTGTGGACAATCTCATCCATTAACCCAGGATCTGGGGCAGATTCACCTGTCTGACCCTGATTTTCAACATCTTCTATTCTTGGTTCCACAACACGAACTACACTATCTGCTCTATGGACAGAAACATCAGCACCATGGATTTCAGCTTCATGGCTAGCACACATGCCAACACTCCCACCACTAATTCCAAAACTAATCCTATCCCTGGCTTGAGCTGTCACAGTCTCTGCATTGAAAATTTCTTCACCGTCATTTGTACTACTAATGCCCGTTTCTCCAGGAACTGCTTCAGCAGCACGGCTGGAAAATATGCTCTGCTGAGCTTGAAAACTATTATTCAGTTCTGATGCGTCATCCATTAACCCATATGCACGAAAATGAACATCATCCATATCCCCAGGCGAATTTTCAACACTTTCCATAGAGTCATCATCAGCACCGTGGCAGACCGTATCCATGGCAATGACTGAAGAAGCACGTGTTGAATCTATAGTTGATACAGCGCCTACAACTTGGTCGCTTCCTTGTCGAACCAGAGAACCTCTGTTTCCATCTGCATGAATTTCCAAACCCACTGAGTGGCTAGGACCAGCTCCAGAAGAGATTCTCAGATATGGTGAACAGTGTGTATCAAAAATATCCAAGTCACGAGCACGTTTTGAAGGCCCAGACGAATATTGTCTACCATCAGTAACTTCATCACCATCACGATCAATGACTGTTCCTTCAACACTATCAGCCTGCTGTATCCTCAAATTGGGCCTATTCTCTGAGCTGCCACCTATTTCTAGGCTCCGCTTACGGGAACTAGGACCCCATGATTCATATGATGCTGCACGATCCCCAACCTCGCTACCTGCTGGTTGCCCAATCATTAAATCCCTTCCCATGTCTGCATCGTGAACATTTTCAGACACTGCTGTCCTCCCAGCCTGAGTAAAAGGCACCCCACCTGCCATTGTCAGATTCAAATCAAATTCTGTACTTTGCGGCTGCTTCCCCCCATCTGTGGTTGCCACTTCATCACGGTCTTCCATCTGTTCTTTCTCCATATCATCAGCGGCAACCCAACCACTAATTCCACTAGCTGCACTTCCTCCACGGGTTAGTCCCATTTTTTTGCTTGTATCAGGTATTTCAATGTTGCCTGGGGCAAAACGGGCAGGTCGAGGAACGGTTAAGAACTCCAATATTCTCACTGTTGCACCACATAAGCTACAATCTAACAAGGGTGATCTGCATTCACGTCTGGACTCCACAGCTAACATTTTATTCTTCCCAGTGTCCCTTTTGGCTGAGGCTGAGAGTGCATTTTTGCTTGGTCTTGGATCCTTTGTCAGATGGACCTGGGCCTCAGTTGGGGCAAAAGAGCATCCATCTCTAGCTGATTGAGCAGAATGTTCTTCACAGTCTTGAACATTAGGAAGCCATCTTGGTTCCCATCCGCAGAGACTTATGAGCTTCTGTGCCTGCGAGTGAAAATAAACATGGAAGAGACAAAACAAGAAACAAATTTATGAAGCTGACAAGAAAGGAATAAACCCCTAACAAATAACCAGAAGCAAAAAAGGCATGTATATGTATATGCATATGTATCTTACACGAGAATACAAGTAAAAGGCTCCATCACGAGAAGTTTCAAGTTCAGGTATACTTTCAGATTTTACATCTACTTCTCCGGCTGTTAGATTCTGTGACTGGGAAAGAAAGCGATCAATTTGTGGGCCTCGAGAAACCCACATCTGTTCAATTGCACAAGTAGCTACAACGGGAAGGGAATAAAACTGTAGAAGCCCATCACATCTGTCCTTATATCCACCAACTAAGGCAGACTGTGGAGTTGGAGGGAACTGCACCAAACTTTCTGGACAGCTGTTTCCTCTCCACGGACAATTGACATTGTGGCCAGCATCCAGCTGCTTTGCAAAAGCTTGACCAGCATCTTCAATTTCAACAGATAATTTATGGGAAAATATTAAGAAACCAAAGAGCAAACAAGAATCAAAATTAGAAAAGCACAAGCCTACCACATCAAGCACCAAGCAATGATTGTGTGTGCCCGCACAAGCAGAGAAATGCACAAAAACATGTAACTTTGCCATAAAATATTTCTTGGCAACAGCAAACACAGAGAACTTTATACTTATCTTTCTCATACACAAACACGCATGTATCTAATATGTTCACCCTTCAAATACTCTCAGTCTCCAAACTGAACTTCATAAAGCTCTTCTTCATAATATACTCAAGAAAATCATGTCATTTCCCTGCCCACCATCCACCTACCTTGTAATAATCTCTTTTTAGGTTCTTCCCACTTATTCTGCATAAATGCTGGCAAGACCATTTGGAGTTTTTTTAAAGATTTTGAAGGACATCTAGCAGAGTGGTTTACATAAACTCCACCTTGCCTAGCAAGACGATTCGGAGTTTTTTTCAAGATTTTGAAGGACATCTGGCAGAGTGGTTTACATAGACCCCACCTTGCCTAGCAAGACGATTCGGAGTTTTTTCAAGAGTTTGAACGACAGCTGGCAGAGTGGTTTATTCGGGAAGCTTTAAATAAGAGAGAAAAAGCATAAAAGAATAAAAATACTAAAATTACACAAGCTACCTTTGGTGGTCCAGGTTGGTACTGAAACAAAACTCAGACATGCACCACATGATTCACATACAATTCTATCAACATCAATGTTCATCCAACCTCTTTGAGCACAAGCCAAGGAACTGGCAACCTGCAAGAAATTTGAAAAGGATAAGTCAGGTGCCCTAAAGGTTGTCCTAGTATATCCCATTACATAATGGATGTACCAATATACCAAAGACAAATATGAAGTATACAGTTTGAATTTAAGTAAGTTGGGGGATATGCGTAAGGTCTCATACTGCAAAATTTCATTTTCCATTATCCAAGTATCAAAGATTATATATTTTCACCAACTTTGAAAGTTACAAAAAGGAAAATGATTCAAGCCAAAAATTTTAGCTCCTATCCTATATCGAAAAAGAAAAGGATCACTCACATTCACTTGTTCATATTTTCTTTTTTAAGCGTTCTTTTCAACAGTGAAACATCTAAAACAAAGAAAATGTCAGGAAAAAAAAATATGTACTTTGGACCAAGCCATATAAGTTGTTATGATTTAATGTATTATTTGAAAGCAGTGGTCAAAAACCACGCAGGGTTCAACTTCATGAGTAAATGCTACTGTTAGACCAAGGATCTTTAGGAGTTCTCTTTAAATAAGTTAACCTATGGGATTGCAAGGCAAGCAGTATAGAATTCATTAAATTCCTTTTACTCCCGTCACTACTGTATAATAAATCCTACACTTCCTGATAAAGTGATTGACGACCCATTTTGGCTACTAAGCTTGAATGTATCTACAGATAAAACACTTTGTAGAGAACACAATTCTAGAAGAAAGAAATTGCCTCTGGGAATTATTACGTATGCAAGTAAAGGCCACAGAAACTTCAGTGACTTATCAATCAATTTCATTGACCATTCAGTATATATCTAGGTCCCCTCCAAGGCAATTGAAAAGTGCCACTCTCATAGCTCATGCAGCTTGTCATATGCACATCACATTTGAAGCTCCTCGTGATTCATGGAAGAATGAAACCATATTTAATATTACTAGTGCATGTTCACCTTGGGCTTTCCAAACCAATTTGAAGGCTTAAAAGTGGCCAAACGCCTTAGTAAATCCCCTCTCTCCCATGGTCTACATGAAGGTCTTGATGAACCAAGAACAGTACCACCAATACTTGCGCTTAATGCTGTTGATGGTGGCTGGGAACCAACATATGATAGAGAAGCGGCTTTAGAATTATGCCCATGACCAGACCAATCTATACTGCCAACATTGGCTGGAACAGCAGGTGAAGATGCCCCAGCAGAACTGAAAAAGGCACCACACAAAAGCACAATAAGTTAGAACTTCTTCAGAGAAATTATTAATATATGCTAAAATTACTTCGAGAAGATAGACACTTGCAAAACCACCGTCGGATTTGAAAAGAAATTTCCTTCTTCACTTCCAAAGTAACAAAACACAACCCAGCTAGAACAACAGGGAAAACCCAAAAAATAAAAAAGTAAAAAAAAAAAAAATCTAATTCAACACACATAAAACAAGAAAATTATAATTCTTTGTGCAACAATAGTTCTCGAGATATTCAATATGTGCAAATTCTAGCTAAAATAAGCATTCTTCCACCACGAAATTGACTTAATTTCATTTACATTCATTTTTTAATTAGTAACAAGCAGAACATTAAGACATGCAAAATTAGACACAATAATTAGCTTCCACTAACCAAGCACACAAACGGACCAAACAAGCACCCAAAAAAATTAACACAAACTCCGCAAATTTCAACACACATTAAACAAATTAACACCCGAAAAAAAACCCCTAATTTTAGAAAAACCCACCTAAATTAACCCCAAAAACCCTAAATTGGAATCAAGGAGTTGGGCGCGAATGTGAGAAAGTGAGAAGTAATAAGGTACCTGGCAGCAGGTGTGGGATCTCCTGTCCCGCCAGAGCTGATAACCTCTTCTCTCATGGTATTGCTTTTGTTCTCTCTGTTTCTTTGTTTTATGTAAATTCGAGCGTCACTCGAAACGAGAGGGAGGAGAGGGCGTGGGTAATGTCTTTTATAGCGGGCATGGAGTGCATGGCGCGTATTGGGGTTACTCAAAAACTCCACGACATCAAGTTGTTGCCTTGGCTTTAGCCCGTGCTTGTTTTGTGGTTTTTTTTTTTAAATTTTTTTAAATATTTGATAAAATTATACATAAATATAAATTTTTATAAAATTAATATAAACTATTTTTAATAGTAAAAAATTATATTTAATAATTAATTAAAATAATAAAATAAATAAAAATTTTTATGTATATAAATTTATATATTAGTATTATTTTTTACGAATGTCTCTTAAAATTTAAAAAATTAACAAAAAAATACTCTTAAAAATTATTTATTATATTTTAAATACTAATTTAATTTAATAATTATATATAAATTAAATAATAATTTTAATAAAATAATACCATAAATTAATTATTTGTGTAAAACTAAAAACTATTTAATTCGATAAATATATATAAAACTACATGATATAAGTATATGTAAACAAATATTATAAATTATTTACTTGTATATAATTATTTTAGTTATTATAAAATATTTTTATGATTAAATTAAAAATAAAATTATTTCGCAATAGTTAAAATAATTTTGTATAAATAAATAATTTATAAAATTTATTTGTGTAGATGTTTAATTTTTATGTGATTTCATCAAATTTATTGGGAGGTATTTAAAAATATAATCTTTTTTCAATTAAAAAATAATAATTTAATATATATATATATATATCCTATTATTAGGTCTAATCTCTAAATACATTTCGTAAACATTATTTATTTAAGGAATAAAATAAATATTAACTTCATGATATAAAACTAAAAATTTATTGATCAAATAATTCAATTAATATATAATATATTTATGAATTTACCATTTAATAAGGAATTTTCTCTTTTGATAGGTGTCAAAAATTCTCTACAAAAGTGAAAAAGGAAAGGATTTAACTTTTGTCCTATGAATTTTTCTATAATATAATTTATTAATAGTAAATACCACTAAAAATAACTTAAACAAAATTATTCTGTTATATCTATTCAAGTTTTTCCAAATTTATTTCTTAAATTTATTTTTTTTATTTTCAAAAACTGCTACATATATAAATTAATGTGTTAATGCTATATTATTATTATTATATATTTTATATTTTCATTAAAAAAAATTAAAATATATAAGACAACGACAATAATAGAGAAGAATTTATCAAAATAATAAATAAAAAAATTTTCTCCAAATACTATTTTAAAAAAAAATCTACTCTGTTATAGAATTAGAACAAACTCAGTAACGGCAAAATTTGTTCTAAAGTAATGTTACTGGTTTCATGGAAGAAACAATTAACCAACTACAAAGAGAATCAACTCAATGTTTAATGATTTTAAAAATGAGCTAGTATATTTATTTAGTTAATTTCATGGAAATATATAATGATTAAAACAAAAATGAAATGTATAATACATACAATAATACGAGTAAAATACATATTTAATCACATATCCGTTTTGAGTATATGCATGTAATTGATTTACAAAGCCAAAGGTACATGAGAAATGAGTTACAAAGTAACAAGCACAATTTAAGCAAACACAAAGCTGGAGAAATACAAATCTATGTACAATGGAGCTCAACCCAGATATCATTTGCTGAAGGATCTCCTCCTATGCGAGTCTTCAAGGGAAGTTGGTTACTAGTTAGCCTCTGTAGAAATAAAAAACCCTAAATAAGAATCAGTCAAGAATTTAATCTATTCTTTCAATATGGTTCACAGGTCCGCAATGCATAAACTGTTCATTTTTTCTCAAGTCACATGCCCGTGCACGAGTCCAATAGACATCAAGCTGGTTAAAACTAACTAGGACAACAGACAGTTTTCTCCTATTGTTTCAATAATTGTAGTTGCAATTATTATGTTGGTCTCATAGCTAAAACTTAGTAAAAACGAATGTTGCATGGTGAAATTAATTCAGAATAGACGAGCTTGATGCTACAGGAGTATACTAACCTGAAGATCCTTCGTCGATTTTTGCCTCTCCTGATTTCCAAACGATATCTTTGAGCCCAGTAGATAGGTTTTTATAGAACTGTGCATATGATAATTCAAATCAAATTAAAGCTAACTAGTAACAAAGAAAATTAGTAGCTGGCAAAGAATATCCAGCACTGTCTTGGCTGAGAAAGCTTGAGAGCAAACTTGTCATCCACGGACAAAATTTCATGGCTATCAAAAATGCCTAAAAGCATTTGACTTTGGATTAACATACCTGGTGAAATTCCAGGGTATCTCCACTGGACTTTCGGACCTCAACCATGTAAAGTGAAGGGGCCACCTGAAAAATCTGAAAAAGCAGAATTTTCCCGAAACTCAGTCAATCCACTTTTGTGTGATGTGCAACTACAATTTTAGCAGAAAGAGGTGCCTAAATGAAGAAGAACTAGGGAATTTACCTCTGTTGCAACAGATAAATGACCTTTACGTCCAGTTTTTTCCCCTTGAAGCTTCAACTGTGAGAGGAAAAAAGAAGATTTGTGAAGAAAAGGTAAAATGTAATAATTCTTAATAGCTGAATTTTAAAATTTCATCCCCATTCAATCTCAAATGAAATCTTGTATATCAGCCAAAAATCGTTAAAGAAATGCTGTTTTCAAGTGTATTTAACAAAGTCCCCTTATGCTAGAGAAACTCAGTACCGCAACAGTCATGTTACTAATTAAAAATGTTAAGGACCAACAAAATGTAGAACCAAGTTGATATAAGGTGGCAGCAAAGAGATAGAAAGAAAAAAGTCGATTCAGGATGAACAAAGAAAACATAATTGTAATCACTTTCCGTTCTTGGGCTTTGAATTATGTTAACTTATAGCTGACAATAGAGTATCCCATCTCAATCTATAGATAACATTTCAAAAAAGGAAGAAAAAAAGATTACTATAGGACCTTGAAGTTATTTTTCTTCACAACAAAACCCAGAGGCATTGCAGCTTCCTCAATTTTCGATATTATTTCAGTAACCGGCTGTTTGGATGTAAATCTTGTTTCTCGTTTAACAAGTCCCTGTTACAAAAAGAAATGTCAGCAGGGATCTTATTTCATGTCTATTCATGTCCAAAGAAATAAAAAAATTAGTGAGACTGTGCAATTATAAAGCTACATATGACACGAGATTTTTTGTAAATTGTGAATTTAACAGTCAAATATTAACATTAATCTACAGATCAGGATTATTATTGTTTGGTGATGTAGTTCGGAGGCTATATGCACAAATACTTTCAAATATCAAATTTCTAAGTTACCAGCATATCAGCTAAATTATTTATCAAGGTCAACAATCAATTTAAACATACCATTTGCTTTTCAAAGAGGGTACTGAGGTTGAGACCCTGAGATGTGGAGATTAGCTCAAACGCATTCATAGACAAAGGTGCCGCATGTCCTTCTTGCCTCTCCACGACAAGGTTTCGAGAATCCTTTTCACCAACATGAACATAAAGCACAACGTCAAACCTGTTGCGTTAAACCACAATATCATGATAAATATGTGAAACACAAGTCTTACCACCGCTTCACTAAAGACAGCATTCACATCATCAAGATTAACATCAGTTTGCTCAAATTGAGGTGGCTTATATCCCTTCTTAAACCACTCATTCTCAATAACCTCAGCAATTGTTATGCGCTGTTTCAAACCATCAGCACAGATAATGCACTCATGAGTAGTCAAATTGCAAATTATAAAACATGCGAGACAAATGCACAATTTCACCAGCAAAAGGAGATGTACATGTGCATTTAATAAAAAGCATTAAGAAAAGAGGAAGTACCGTTTTGGGATTAGGGTCCAAAATTCTAGTGATCAGTTTCTTTGCGCTTGTTGAGAACCATGGAGGACACTTGAAGTCAGCCCTAAATATCTGTGATCATCGCGTGGGAAAACCAGCTTTTAGCTTTTAAAAGTTAAACACACACCCACAGCACATGCAAAAACTCTTTATTAAATCAATCTAGAATGAAGATTGTTGCTTCAATTTCCACAACCACCAGATTGTTCTACTTCTAACAAATTATAAACACTAGGTACAGTTAAGCCCAAATTTTTGTCAAATGCCAATTCAACACTATTAGCATTGAGTTTGCACACACCAAGCCAATGATCACATTTTCCTAACCACAAATTAGTGACACAAAAAGTTGCAAAAAGGTTTTATCTGAATCAACATTCATCTGGAGAAACACAACAAAAGAAACAATATTATTTACCTGACTTTATTTTTTTAGTAATTAATAAAGTGGAACCCTTTCAAGGATTAAGGATTGCAACAATCGAATGAAAATGCCACTAGTAGTAATATTCATGCAAATATTTTCTAAGCCCTCGCTGTATCATTATATAAGCTCATCATCTTTGCCAATGCTTATGTTTCACTTGACTCAGAAATAATTGCTAATAAATCAAGACTTAAATAAAATGAAAGAAAAGAATGAAAGATTTACCTTCTTATATAGAGCCATAAGATTGGATTCTTCAAAAGGCAAGTAACCAGCCATTAAGACGAAAAGAATCACACCACATGACCATAGATCTGCCTTAGCTCCATCATAGCCTTTATTATTGATCACCTAGAAAATATAGCACAATTTCAATAAAGATAAACAACGAGTCCACAAAAGAAAAGAAAGAGTATTCTAAAAGCTAATATAGCATACCTCAGGAGCAACATAATTAGGTGTTCCACATGTTGTGTGGAGTAAACCATCATCCTATATGAGAAGTGCAAGAGATCAGTAATGAGCTTTTCTTCAAACAAATTATGTAAAGCTGTCTAGCAAATCCAGCATTATCATTTAGACAAAAGAGGGAAAAAAATTGTGGCATATAAGTGATGCTTCTGTAGGGTTGCCACGTAATAATATGTGATATTCATTACAAAAATAAAATATTGCTCGAGTATGATGCATCACAATTACCCTAACTTGCTGAGGTAAAGCACTCAATCCAAAGTCTGAAACTTTAAGAACTCCATTAGCATCCAGCAGTAAGTTCTCTGGCTGAGATACACAAACAAAGCAACCATTTCAAACAAATATAGAAAATCATTCAATCATCTCTGATGCTTTATTTTTGAAGATTATGCAGGCCAACATCATTAAAAAATCTATGAGCATTCACACCTTTAGATCTCTATGATAAACACCTCTGCTATGGCAGTAATCCACTGCATTAATAAGCTGCTGAAAATACTTTCTAGCTTCATCTTCTTTGAACCTCCCTCTACTTGCCTACAGTGCAAGAATCAAAACTTAACAACTGATTTACATTCACATTTTAGACAATTTACTCCCAGTGTCTGTCCACCTTAAGAGACAAATGCAATCATAAAACTCACAATTTTGTCAAAAAGTTCACCACCAGTCACAAATTCCAGAACAATGTATATTTTAGTCTTGCTTGCCATCACCTATGCCAGAAACACTGCTTAAACTTAGTAATGGAACATAATCAATGGCAACCAAGCAAAATTAATGTCTGAATGCAAATATGCGGAAACCATCAGGTCTAACTAACAAATCCCATAAAAGAAAACGATGATACTACATTACAGGAAGATGTGTCTTTCTAACCTCATACATGCGGATGACATACGGGTGTCTAATAAGTTTCATTGTTGAAATTTCGCGTTTAATCTGCAGAAAGAATGAAGAACGTATCGATACAGAATTGATCAATGTAAAACAAAATTACATGCAAATGATTTTCATAAATGTCAAAGCACAAAAAAAAAGCATATATGTCCTTGTTTTGTATCTGTAAATGCGTGTTAGGAGATGCTAAGTGTTAAGACCGTCAAATACTTTTTAAATAGCCAAAATACTTGCATCTTCGTTTTGTAGCCTTTGGCCAGAAGAAACATGTGCTTTTTGGAGAAGCAGACCATAGGTGCTTTTCCAAAAAGAGCTTCCAGATGCTTTCAAAAAAAGCACCTTTGCTCGAAATCACCAATGAACCACAACGCATATTTTAATCTCAGCTTCTTCCACTACAAGTATACAAATTACAACAATAAACAGTAAATTTGAAATCCAAATAACTTTTCAGACAGCAAATCATTTGTTAGAATTTAAAAAGTAAAGCACAGAAAAAAACTCATAACAAACAACCACAAATAAAATAATACAAACTTATCCGATTTTATTGAAAAATGATTACCTGACCGATGATCTTATGCCTGAAAACTTTTTCTTTATCAAGAATTTTGATGGCGACATTTTCTCCTGTTTCCGTGTTTCTAGCAAACTTGACCTTAGCGAAGCTTCCTTCTCCGAGCGTCCTTCCCAGTTCGTATTTCCCCACATGAGTCCTGCTTACTCCACCCATGCGAGAAGCCATTTCCCTCAAATTCTTCTCACTCTCTCTCTTTCTCTCTTCCCTAGATTCACTATTCCTTCCGTTTCCTCTCTAGAATTAAAAAAATCTCTTCAGAGATTATTTGTGTTCTTTTAACGCGTCCACTCCCTTCTCTCTCTGGAGATTATTAATTATCGATCACAACCGCTTCTTCTTACAAGGTTGCCACACTTGAGACTTCGCCACCCTCATCTTTGCCTTTTTTTTTTTTTTCCTAAAAGAAGACAATTACGCAGTCGATACTTAACTTAATCTGCAGAAATCGCCGGTAGAGTTCAAAAATCAAAATCTTCACAATCAAGGAAAGCATGCGGAGAGATCATGACCGTCAGATCACACATGGACCCCATGAAATCGGGTGAATAAGCCGATAAAGGTATGCAAATTAAGATTCGCCGAATTTGCTAGATTTATCAGACAATTAACGTCGAATATAGGACGAATTAGAGCGCGGATCTCCCAGGAAACTCAGAGACGTCTGTGCGTTAATCGTCGTGATTTTCGCCAAAGAATTTTATAATGGTATGGCTCGTACATATTCGAGGAAGGAATTTGGATCTTCGTTTATTATTGAATAATCTCAATAATTCATTGTGGGCCATGTAAGACAGGTGGGATCCGGTGGATGGAGGAGCACGTTTATGTCAGCTACGTCTTATCCTTTTACGTGGGACCGGATTAACGTGATCAAGTACGAACTCGAAACTGGAAAGTTGAAAGACCAATAACAAAAAGGTTTCATTCGCGAAGAAAAACATTCCAGTTACTAGACGGAAGATTTAGAAACGTGCGATAAAATTAATCACGACAGTTCATCGTACGGTCGAGGATCTAGGGGAGTTTTACAGCATAAACGCACGGCAGACTTCTCTCCTCTGACTTTTACAGCGAAGCTTGTAGTTGTGGCAGGCACACCAGTCAAGCCAAATTAAAAAATTCTCGCACGAGAGGAATATGCCATCGTGGCAACCAATGAGTGGATGTAGTAGTTGGCATGATACGTGAGGTGTGTTGCCATTCTCATGCTTTGTTACATAATTATTATTTTATATATATTTAATAAAATAAGTTACACATAAAATTAAAAAATATATATTATTTCATTAATATTTTTAATAATTTTTAAATTTTATTTTAAAATTAAAATAATAATAATAATAAAAGATAAAAAACAAGTAGCTCTCTATAAATATTTTGTTTCATAAAAACGTACGCCTACACCAAGTACGACCGGGATGGCCCAACGTGACGTGGAATGAAAGCCAGCGATTGCTTGCATTTTTATTTATTCATAAATACAAGAGAAACAAATGTGAGTCATGTCATGGACACGTGGCTATATATATATGAGTGTGTATATATTATTATTGGGGTGAACGTCAACGATCTCGCGAAAATGAATGATACAGGCTACGTGCCTTGATGAGGATGATTCAGGTTAATTATATTCTATTAACGCGTGCATACATTATCGGCTAAAATAGCAACAGAATGAATAAACAATGCCGTCCAGTAATAAATGGCTCGACTGCTAGAAGACACGTGGCATTTAAAAGGGTCTACGTGCTCAGTTAGATTTTAATGATGGTACTGGAATCTTATTTTAATTATTTGAAGAATTTTAACATTTTGAAGAGGTCCGACGTGCTCGAATCCGTCCATGGTGTAAAATTTTGGAAAATGAATTCAATTTATTACCAATTTTTTTAATGATATTTATAATAAATTTTACTTAAAATGATATTTAATATTTATTAAATTTATAATATATTTTTATAAAATTTTAACATAATTTTATCTTTTTAATTATATTTATATTATTTTATTTTTTTATATAATTTAATTTAGTATATAATTTATGCATAAATTTTTTTATTATAAAATAAATACATATACATGTTAAACTCGAATGTGCGTGCACGTATACATGTGTATATACGTGCATGTGCACGTATGTATGTATGAATATAATTTAATTACTAAATGCATACATATTTAAATACTCAAATTTTTTAAAAAATTGTTATTTAATTTTCTTTAAAAAATTTAAAACAAAATTTAAGAAAATAATATCAAATGTAATATATATATATATATATATATGATTTTTTTTTAAATTTTTTAACTGTAACTAATTTTCAAGCACACAAACATGCATGAGAGATAGTAAACATTAAATTTTCAACTATTAAATATTAAATTAACATTCGATTAAAAATATTAATTCAAAAATTAAAATTTTATTCTCTCTTGCCCACGCATCTGCAATCGATATATTAAGTATTTTTTATAACATATATTTATAAATATTTATCTATATTTATATTTATATCAAATTATATATTTACGCTCGTTAGCGAGCACGATTCAGGTTAATTATATTCTATTAACGCGTGCTTACATTATCGGCTAAAATAACGACAGGATGAATAAACAATGCCGTCCTTTAACAAATGGCTCCATTGCTAGAAGACACGTGGCACTTACAAGGGTCAAATGTTCTCAGTTAGATTTCAATGATGGTAATGGATTCTTATTTTAATTATTTGAAGAATTTCAACATTTTGAAGAGGTTGAAGCTGTCTAATCCGTCCAAGGCATACAATTTAGAAAAATGAATCAATTTATTAGCATTTTTTTTTTATTCTTATAGATCAAGCCGACAATAAATGAATAATTATATACTCGTACTCGTACTCATTATAAAAATTTAATATTAAATTTATACTAAATTTGTAACGAATTTTGCTCAAAATAATACTTAATATTTATTAAATTTATAATAAATATTCGTAAATTTTTAATAATTTTTTATTTTTTTAATGATGTTAGTATTGCTTTTATTTTTAGTATCACTTAATTTAGTATATAATTTATGTATAAATTTTTTTTATTAGAAATTAAATCATTTAATAATTATAAGAATTAAAAAATATAATTTAATTACTAAGTTCATAAATAAATAAATAAATATATATATATATTAAATTTAAAAATAATATTATTTTATTTTCTTAAAAAGAAATTCAAAGCAACATTTAAAAAGTAATAACAAATACAATATATATGTATATGGGTTTTTTAAATTGTAAATATTTTTCATACACATATGCACACGAGAGATGTCAAATATTAAATTTTCAACTCTCAAATACTAAATTCAC
This sequence comes from Swietenia macrophylla, assembly GCA_032401905.1. Taxonomy (NCBI): domain Eukaryota; kingdom Viridiplantae; phylum Streptophyta; class Magnoliopsida; order Sapindales; family Meliaceae; genus Swietenia; species Swietenia macrophylla. The sequence goes on from CP135572.1 coordinate 2,666,668, forward strand.
ATTTATAATTATTTTTTTCTATTTTTAATAAAATGTTATTATCAAAATATTAGTTCAAAAACTTAAATTTTTTTCTCTCTTACACGTGCATGTAATTAAGATGTTAAGTATTTTTTAATTACTTATACATACACACGCGCACACATATATATTGAGTATTTATAATAAATATTTATTCGTATTTGTATTTATATCAAATTTATTATAAATTTTTATTTTTTTAAACCCATCTCGAATGGGCTAAAAGACATATCAAATTAATTTTATTAAAATTGACTATTATCAAATTTTTAAATTTATAAATAAAATTATTATCCCTATCTCTATTATTTCTTAAAATTTAAAAGAAAATAATGTAAATATTATCTTTATCAAAATAAGAATCCAAGGAGAAGTATAAATTTTTCCTGATGGTAGACGCGGCAACTATATATAAACAGTTGCATAATAATACAGTACTTCAGCCTCCAAACAAAACCCTAATCCCCTAATTTTGATTTCTTGCCCACGCCTAAACCCGCAAAACCAGTCTATAATCCGGGTCCGAATTCGCAAGGAATCAACCCGGATCGGACATAAAGTACACGAATTTTCATCCGGATCCACGTGACCTAAACCATATCCGGATCTCCTACTAACCCTTACATTTGCCTTCTCTAAATATTATCATAATAGGGCCAAAACCATACATTGCGGTTTCAGGACGAAACGCAAAACTCATAACTAAAAGAATCGGGCCAGGCCCGAATTCCATGTCGTCTTCTTCTTTTGTTCTGTATTTCTAAAACCCTTGTATTTGTTGTAGGTTTTACAGTTGAGAGAAGAATGGAGAAAACAAAGAAGAAAAGCGGGCCAGTTTTGCCATGGATGCGCAGCCCAATTGATGTCAGTCTCTTTGAAGACTGCCCTCTTGATCTCCTCCCTTGCCTCGATCCCAGGTACACGCTTCGCCGCCACTCAAGCATTCACGCGCTGTTGTAGAGACAACATAACTGAATGATGGCAAAATTGAGTGAGACGAATGTCAATTAAAGTAAAACAAGAAGTTTTAAGTTCTGCGTAGCTCAGGATATTGCTGTTCCGATATGGGATTTTAGATATACCTGTTCCTGGCAATGAATAGACGAAGGGAAAAAAGTTTCACCGAGTTTTGATATCTATAATATTTATACATTTACTTAAATACTTGAAACAAATTCATTTTATGTCCATAAGCAATACGTGGTAAGTTTTTAGTGTGGATTAGAAACAGTTTTAAGTCTTTATTTACTTACTGGTTTTTAATGTGTTTCTGGATATGTATGTTTTGTAGTTGATGTTAACACTTTTAGACTATTATTAAGTTTTAGCTAATTTCTTTTAAATTAGGTTGAAGGTGGCTTTGCAGAATATGGGTTTTTCTTCGCTTTTCCCAGTGCAAGTTGCGGTTTGGCAAGAGACAATAGGGCCTGGTTCTTTTGATCGAGACCTTTGCATTAATTCACCAACAGGAAGTGGGAAAACTTTATCCTATGCTTTGCCAATAGTGCAAGCGCTGTCCAATCGTGCTGTTAGACGTCTGCGTGCTTTAGTGGTGTTACCGACACGTGATCTAGCCTTGCAGGTTAAATTCCTTTTTATATGTATCTATTCCCGTTTTATTTTGCTTTTCTTATGACTGTCCGGGGAAATCTTGTTGAGTTTGGTTATCTTCACTTAGTCTTCTTATCATATGGGTAAATGACATATTGAACTCATCTTTATTAGAGAATTATTGAACATGTCAATGGTATTGATTAGTTTCATGAAATAATCTATTGGTTTTGGTGAATAATTTGGATTCTTTGCTGAAATTTATGTTCTGGGTTCAATAACTCTGTCAAATGAATTTTTTACAGTCATCCTAAAAATTCACATCATAAATATATGGAGTCGAAAATGTTAATGCACTTTGAAAGATTTACATTTCTTTCTTTAACTCAGGTCAAGGAAGTTTTTGCTGCAATTGCACCTGCTGTGGGTTTAAATGTTGGTTTGGCTGTGGGTCAATCTTCTATTGCTGATGAAATTTCGGAGCTTATTAAGAGACCCAAGCTTGAAGCTGGAATCTGTTATGACCCTGAAGATCTTTTTCAAGAGCTACAAAGTGCAGTAGATATATTGGTGTCCACTCCAGGAAGGCTTATGGACCATATCAATGCCACGAAGGGATTTACTCTCGAGCATCTCTGTTACCTTGTAAGCTGAAGATATTTGCTGCCTACAGCTCATGCATGTATTGTAATGCTAAAGTTCTAATCTACTAAATGCCGACACTATGTTTCTTTGTTTCTAATTTCCTGCCTAGGCCTGTCATTTTTTTCAATGGTGTCTCAGCAGAAGCATGGATCTTATGTTTGTATTAATAATTGTTTATCTCATTGTAATTTTATCATAAATCTTGTATAAGAGATTGAGAATTCTTGGTTAAATCTGACATGGATATGTGCCGCATAATTTCTTCTGATTTCTATTGTTATTAAGCTACTTTTACTTGAATTATGTTCACATGTTCATGTGTTCATAGATCTGACCCAACTGATTGGATGGGCCAGCTGTTTTCTTGGTGGTTATTGAAATTGCACTTATATATTAATCTTGTTAGGGTCATGCATCTGCTGTAAAATCAAAATTCAACTATTGTGGGTATTCCAGGCTATATTGGACTATCTTAGCATACTTTGTTTTAAGTTCGTTCTTCTGTAGTAAAGCATACTTTGATTATTTATGCTATTCAGGTTGTTGATGAAACTGATCGATTGCTTAGGGAGGCATACCAGGCCTGGCTGCCAACTGTGCTTGAATTGACTCGCTCTGATCATGAAAATCAGTTTCCTCGTACAAGTACTTTTCTTCCTTTTGCATTTGGTTCGTTAAAAACTATAAGAAGATGGTGAGTTCTCTGTTGATTTGCCTTCTTTTATTACACTTATATTTATGTTGCATTTTGGTAGTACACGCCAGCAGTTTCAAGTGCCTGGCTGTATGTGACAGCGCAGTGTAGAATCAGTTCTGGGTGATCTGAAAATAGGATGAAATAAACTAAACACATAATAATAGTAACAATATTCATTAAAACTAGTGTTCCATGATGGTTGCAGAAGGTAAAATTCCTGTTAGTAAATTACTATATGATAGAGATGATTGTTCCAGTGTTTTCTTAACCTTCGAAAATTTTCTGCTGGTCTTTTAAGACAATTTTGGGATTTGAATGGCATTACTATTGCTTATTTTGGTCTTGCCAATATAATGTACTAGGACAACAATACAAAGAGTTTTCATAATTTCCAATTGAGAGTCACTTTCATCAATTATGTTTTCTCAAAATTTCCTTCATTTATAGAACTTTATATTCCTTAATATATTTGGCTTGTTAAAATATTATTTCATATTTCTTGCAGTGGTGTTGAAAGAGGTTTTAAGGATAAACCTTACCCTAGGCTTGTGAAGATTGTTTTATCAGCCACATTAACCCAGGATCCAAGCAAGCTTGCTCAGCTTGATCTGCATCACCCTTTATTCTTGACAACCGGGGAAAGTCGATATAAGCTTCCAGAAAAATTGGAGTCCTACAAACTGGTATGACATCATATCTGCATTGGTGAACTTATATGCTTTGTTTTCTTCTATATCTAAGTTAATTTATCTGTTTTGGTGTTGGAAGCGAGGAAGAAAATTTAGGACCAAAAATTACATACAACAAGGTTGAAGTTAAATAACGAATATGTAATATTGAACTCAACTTCGAATATTTGCAATTTGAGTTTTGGAAGCAATGAGGATGTTATATAAGACTGCAAATAATGCTTGAAGTAGAATTAACATAAACAAATGTTTGACAACTAAAAACTCTTGAATTTTTATGCATCTGTTCAAAGTCTTACGTTCATTGATGCATTGGCCACATAATTAATATTTGATTCTGTTTGGGAGTTGCTTATGCCTAAAGCTTCACAGTTATTTTGTATAAGATGGGTAATCAAAGTCTATGGAAATGTCGCCCAGAAGAATGTTAACCTGTTGGGTGTTAGGATTTACGCATGTGCTTTTCTTTATAGTTAGTTTCCCTCTCTCTGTCTCTATATCTGTCTGTTAATTTCTACTTTATGCAGATTTGTGGGTCAAAGATGAAGCCTCTATATTTGGTTGCTCTGCTCCAAAGTTTAGGAGTGGAGAAATGCATTGTCTTCACATCATCGGTGGAGTCAACTCACCGTCTATCTACCTTACTGAATTTTTTTGGTGATTTGAAAATAAAGATAAAGGAGTATTCAGGTCTTCAACGCCAATCTATAAGAAGGTAAATGTCTTGATAAATTTCTCTTTATTTAGGGAACATGTGTTCCAAGTATTATGTTTCATGTTCTCCTTCCCCGTTTTCCTTTTATGATCCGTGTGAGTGTAGACAAACATGTGGTTTGCATGGTGATGGATCCCAACGTAAGCCATCAGGTGCCCAACCTTAGTATAGGTAGTGATATTGAATATTTGACTAATTTGGGACGAAAGAGCAGCTTTTGCTTGGATCTCATGGATATAAATTTAAGGGCACTAGCTTGTAATGCTTTGTTTGGCCAAACGGGTGAATAAGCACACTCACCCCTCCATATGTGCTTGATTGCCACTTTTTTCTTCGCTTGCCCTTCTGATTGGAGTTTAAGTTCCATGGGAGAATATGTCACCCATGCTACCTTGTGCTGACTAATATTATCGGGCAATTATAAATCTGCTGGCAAAGTGATGGCCATTTTGTTAATACGAGGAAAAGTTGAGAACCATGGTATGCTGCATACACACTTGTTTTCTAGCTGATGGCTAGGATGGCTAATTATAAGAGGCTATATGAATAATTCAACAGTAATGTGATTATAATGGAATGAATATTTATGTTGCAGCAAGACGTTGAAGGCATTCCGTGAAGGGGATGTACAAGTGCTTGTTTCTTCTGATGCAATGACTCGTGGGATGGATGTTGAAGGGGTGAGAAATGTCATTAATTATGATATGCCTGCATATATCAAGACATATATTCACCGTGTTGGCCGAACTGCAAGAGCTGGCCAGACAGGGCGTTGCTTTACTTTGTTGCATAGGTACGAGGTATGCTTTCATTCTTGTTTCCTTTCTGCTCCAAGCTTTATATTTCTTCACCACGTGTAGCTATTTTTTTTCCCCTTGATTAGTGTTTTATGATAAACTTATATGTTATTGGATGATAAGTGAATAGGCTGGTGACTCGTGAGTCTTACATTTAGGATAGCAGGGTGATTAGTTCAGGAACATTGGCTGGTAAGCTTAGTCCAAGAAAATGGCCCATTTGTTTGCTATCAGCTACATTAATCTTAATCATCACTGCAACTGGAGTTTGACTCACTTGATGGTCTGTTTGGTGTCAATGTTTCTTTTAAAAGTGTGTACTTGAATTTTTTTTTTAATCCCAGGAACAGTTAACTAGATTTATCTTGTTATAGTTGATTTTACAATCAAACATTAAAAAAATCAGTTACTCAAAGCTGGTTCCACTAAAATAGGGTCCTGGGAGGAGTGGTCCTTGTCTATACACATTTTGCATAAACTGGCTTATTTTAAATGTATAATATGTTAATTCAAATGTGATACATCTGGCAATGCTTAACTTGGACTGCATCATGATCACCTCATTGAACCTAACTTAGGGTGTTTGACATGAGCTCAGCCCAGGCCATTTTGATTGTCATCAGCCTGCTTGTAGATTGGGTTGGGTGGGCAGTGATTGGGCTAGCTTGTTTATATTTGTGTTGCTACCTGGTTCCAAGACCACTTGATTGATTTTCCAAATCATTGTGTCTTCTACCGACTGCAGAACGAAACAGATTTTGATAGTTCTCAATGTTCATTCAAATGTTGTTTACTATCCTTAGAACTGTCAGATTGTGAGTCGTAGTGGAATGTGCACATCTGTCTGATAGGCAATAGGAAAAAAGTAAGTTCAGCGAAGTCCTGCATATGCCTTTTTGAAGAAATTTCTGCACATGGTTAACTCGTTTACGTGGTTCAGGTGAGGCGTTTCAAGAAGCTGTTACAGAAAGCTGACAATGACTCCTGTCCTGATTACTCTGTCCCTTCCAGTCCAATTGAGTCACTTCGACCAATTTATAAATCTGGTAATTTCTTGGCTTTGAGCTTTGTTGTGGACGCAATTTAGCTTGAATCAGACTGTCCTTTCAGTTAGTCTTGTAGGTTGATAACTTAAGGCACTTGTCTGGATCATTTGCCTCAATACTAATGATTATGTTAACATGCTATCAAATAAATGGATTGGGCTATTCAGTTTACTAGTTTGGCCTTCTGAAGCTTGATAAAGGTGATTTGTGGAAGAGGTTTCAACTGTTAGGCTTCATTTGATTCTGGTGATTTGTAGTTCAAGGGGACATTTCTTGTTGTCTCTTGCATTGAATGAACCATGTAAGCTGTAGTAAGGTTCTTCCAAATAAATGGAGACTTGATTAGTGGGGATGGCAGCATTTTGTTTGAAGCATGTTGTCTTTCTTTCTTGTATAATTGCACTAAATGTTTATTATTATTATTATGATTGAGCCTTGTTATTCTTTTGTCTCAGCACTGGAAAAGCTAAAAGAGACGGTTGAATCAGAATCGTACAGGAAGCGCAAAATTGGGTTCAGGTTATCTAGAATGGGCAGAGGCAAAGAACCAATCCGTGCAAAACAATAATTTCTCCGAAGTCCTGACAATTAGGATAATTTAAATGTGCTATTTTATCTGCTCTAACGGGAGCAAAGTGAATGAGTTGATCGAGTGGCAGTCTTGTATAAACATGCCAAAAGTTAGGACCGATCACTGGTTCCATTTGTCATTCCGGCGGACCATCATTGGGCTATAACCTTCAACTCAGAAGTTTTAGCGTTCTAAAGATGCCAATTGCATATTTATTAAATGTTGTACTACAGGCAAGGTGGAAATGTGAGATGAGAAGTATATCGTGAAAGCTTACAAACAAAAATTTTTATTGTATACTTGCAACCGTGTAGAATATCAGATTGTATGGTAAGTACAGCAGGCCTTTCAAGATTGCTCAAGTAATTAGTAATCTTAATAATAAAAGACACAGAAAATCGCACCATCTCTTTGACTGGATATTGGATGATTCTTGAATGTAATCCATGCAAATTTATAGCGCACGGTTTAAAATCAAGTGCTGAAATTGTATTGGTATTGAGAATTCATGAAAGTCTGTACAACACGGAACATGAACGGGACAACATAATCCTTCCCTCCATCAAATGCAGCTAAAGCCTTTGCAACAGTCGAGCCAAACCTTCCAACACTACTTGTTAGTACAAGCACAACAACAAACAGCAACAAATAAATACATGGCTAACAAATGCCCTTTCTAAGGCTACTTGTTAATTCTCAAATATTGAAAAAGGACGTTGAATTTGGACCCCTCGGAGAAAGTACTTTGAATCAGCAGTAGCAGCAACAGCAGAAGCAGAAGCAGAAGCAGAAGCCGAAGGACGTGAGGAAGCAGCCGTAGAGCAAGAAGCAACAGCAGGGAAACTCTTCGGAGTCGAACCAAGACAATCAATTACACTCACATCTTTCTCCTCTTCACTAATAGTATCCAACATTTTTGCAGTTCTGTGCCTCATCACATTAACAAACTGGGGTGGTGCAACCTCCATAACAAACCTTGCAATACGCGAATTTGCCATTTTTCTTCCTTAAAGTGCTTTTTCAAGAAGCAAAAAGTTTGAAACATAGAACAAAAGAAGGATAAGTGCTTTTTGGAAGATGGGTTGGTTGTGGATGAGAGAAAAGAGAAGCTATAGGCACATATTTATAATTGTAATAGGCTTGAAATGAGTAAACAGTCATAATCAACAAGGGTTAAATCATACTCTTGACAGCTTGTGCCGCCACCCACTTTTAATATTAATTGCGGAAGCAGAAGGTAAAGGTGATTTTCTCGGCCAAGCTCTCAGGAGATCACCTCAATGGCGAGGTCCATTGTTCTGGCAATGTGTCACAGTTTGAGTGGAAAATGGAAATTTGTGATCTCTCTAAAGATACGCTTTTTGTTTGCACCAATGGCTGCCAAGTTCGCACTTTCCGAGCTTGACCGAGAGCGGCCGGTTGTTATCCGCGTGTCAGTTGATTATTCCACAAACGAAAACAAAATCAAAGAAATTTCTTGCCCATCTTCTCGGCCCTTCAAGTAAACAGAGGGCCGTGTTCGGCAAGACAATAGCATTGTATGAAAATGTGCATAATTAGACCAAGTTTTCTTCCCAAATTAATGGAAACACACAATTATTTTAACCAAGAAAATTGGAACATGGGATATTGTCTATGTCAACTCATTAATTAGTAAGTGAATTTTGGAACAACAATTGGCTTTGTTGTGGCATTTGGTCTGCTAATTTTAGATTAGACATTATGATAATTGACTAGTTAATTGCCAATTATTGCCTTGATATACCCCATTATGTTTCATTTAATTGCCCTTCGAAATTTCCATAGCTCATGAACAAGCATTATTTTTATTGTCTTTATATAGACTCTAATCATCATCTACTCAATCCAAAACTATCCACGACATAATCTTTTAAAATATTACTTAATTTTACATTATTAAACTTTAAATATTACAGTTATAATATCACATTATGTAAAATTCTCGTTTATATTTAATGTAATTAATTAATGAAATGTATCTCAACTCACACGATGTAAGAATCATTTACAATATATTTTATATTTAAAATTTTTAATTCTTACGTTAGTCATTTCAACTTTTATATTTTTAATTTTTTTAAATATTTTAAAACTTTTTATTAACCATTTTAAGTTTTTCGTTGTATATTTTAAATTTTATATTAGAGAATATAAATTATATTCAATATATTTAACAATTTTTTAGAATTTAACATGATCAAATTATATAAGCTTGAATATAGCCTATAAAATTTCACATGGCAACCGTATAGGAATGATTTAGATGCCACAACGATCATGATGTGGATGCCACACCATCATGTCACATTGTATTCATAATTGAAGTTGTCTTGACTGGCATACCCTCTTATCCATGGCAAGAATACTCGCAACAACTTTGAGCAATCAAGGTCCACAGTTTAGACTCTTTCATTAATTTTCTTTCTTCAATTAATTGACAATTGTTTTTTTTAATTGGCCAATTCGTTGCACTTCTAATTTTCTCACATGTGGCATCAATGGACAACGTGTGATGGTGATGAGTCTTTATATGACCACAATATTAGCAAGCCAAGTGGGGATTGCTAGGGATAAGGATTGCTAGCTTGAGGAGCAAATAAGAAATTACCACGTATGATGCATGCATTCTCACATATGAAGATGCCGTTACCCACGTAATTAAGGAGAGAAGTTTAGATTGAACAATTTTATTCCGTCAGTATTATTAATGTAGTAAAATAATTTAATTAATTAAGTAAAAAAATTTATTCATTAATTATGAATAAAAAAATCAAAAGAGAATTATATTATTTAATTAATATATTAAATAAACTTTATGAATTATTTTTAATTTTTTTAATTATTATTAGAGAATTCACTACACTAAGTTAATTATATTAACTTGATAAGATCTTTTCACTTAAGACTTTCTTTACTAAATGTTGTGGCTCAAGATTGAACGTGAGGTGGAAAGAAAATTAAGAGGAAAATTCTATACACATTTAGCAACTTGTTAGAAATTTCTTTGAAACATGCACATTCACGCATGGAGGAGAGCTTACGACCCTACTAAGGATGGCTGCTCGAGATTGACCATTCAGTGAAAAGGAAACTAAGAGAAAAATTCTATGCACATTTGACAACTTGCTTGCTAGAAGTTTCTCTGAAGCATGCATGCAATGCGTGCTGAGAAGAAGATAAAGACATGGCTATATTGGAAATGCATTGCATTTCTCGGTTTTGACTGAAACTTTGCCCCATCCAACTGAGAGTCTTGAGCTAAGCGAAGAAAACAAGAAGAACAACAACAGCAAGAAGAAGAAAGAAGATGAAGAATCAGGACAAGATACGCAGTTACGATGATCATGATGTGAAAATGAAGATGGATGGTGCATGTGATGCATGTATCTGCAGCTTGCAGCCTGGCAGCAGCCGTCGTAGATTCATTCAATGCCCCATATATTAATCCATCTTTGATTATTACTATTCCATCTACATGTAATCTATTGCTGTCGGCACAAATTTTTAGACCATTCCACTCCATACATTAATTAGCCATTGCAATAGTATAGTTAAAACAGAGAATTAATTCCTATTCCCTAACGTATATATGCTTATAATAATAATGTAGAACTAATCACTCTCCCAACAAGTTATTATTTGGTTGCATAAATCGGCCTCCAAAACTTACAAACACGTGATTCATATGTTGTTGGTAGACATAAATGAAGGGAAACTTCTAGTTTCTAATGAATTAAACAATCTTCCTCTAACCACAAATTAATTTATCAGAGAAATGAAGGGACCAGAAAAGAATTTAGGGACATGCAAGTTACGGGCACGATGAATTTAATTAAGCTAACACCATGTTCATCATTTAATTGGAGAAAAATCATTGTCAAAATTAACTATTTAATGTGAAAACAAATGTCAATAGAATGGATGGAATATTCTTGATAGAAAGAATGTGCGTGTGTGTATATATGGAAAATTGATCATCGATTACAGAAGTCTACCGCCAAGACCACCATATTGCAGCAGCATCAACACATCACATTCCATCTGCCGTGCACCCTGGGTAATTAATTGATAACTTTAATCATTTAATGAGCTCGAAAAGTAAGTTGTTGATTTTACCTGCATGCATGCTTGCATGGCGGACCAGTCTGTAACTAGCGGTTGATCATTCATATCCCCAGATGAAGAATCTTTATTAGTCGATGTAAAAAGAAGAAGAAGAAGCCAAGCATATAGGTTATAACAATGGTGATAAACACTGAAATGAGAAGATTTTAATAATCTTGATTAAGGTAATCGTGGTTTCCCGTCTTTCTTTCTGAATTTCTTCTACTATTCAGCGTGAAGTGGATGTGCCTTTTGTGCCCATGACATGTTAATTTCACAAGGGACTCATTCACATACCAAAAAGGCGAAAAACGATTGCATTAATATAACGTTAGGTCATCTCTCTGGACTGATTTGGGCTGTAGAAAGCTGAAGCCACCCTTCGCGGGACTGAAAATGACAGAATTTTAAGAGGAAATTGACACAAATCCATGCATGCATATATGCTTCCAAATTCTGCATTTAAAGCTAAAAGCAAGTCATGTTCTGCTACCCTTTTTCTTTTCTTTTCTTTTCTTTATTTTATTGTTTTGAAGGGCATTATTTGTGATTACATGAAAACCGGGGGATATTCAGGTTATTACCTCTTCTATATAAATCAAATGTTGGCCAAGCCAAGTGAACCAACCTTCCCTCTCTTTCCACAAACCAAGCTAAATTGTATTGGGTGATCATATTCTAAGTTCACTAATGGCTCACACTGTTGCCCCTGCTCCTCCGTTTACTCTGCCGGTTGGCGCTGCTATCCCGCGAACTCTTTTCCCAGCTGCCAATACCAATACTCCATCACTCTCCCCGTTCTCCGCCGTGGCCCCTCCTCCTGTCCTTGCAGTTTCCAGGCTGCATATTCGAGTAACCCTGGAAACAATATACGAAGAAGAAACTGATCAAGAAGAGTGCATCATAAATGAAACATGCCAGAATTTATCTGCGTCGTTCTTCTCAATGTGTTTCTTCCAAGCTCAGAAGCCCCCCAAGATCACAATCTGAGGAGCATTTTTTTTTTTTGGACTAAGCTCTCGTTATAATCTAATGTAATCACTGAAATTGTTATCGTTTCAGTTTAAGTCATGGTTTGTGTTAGGTTAAAATATTTTAGCTTTTATTATGGTGATTCCAGTTAATCTGGTTGAGTTTGATGAATTGGTTGTAACTGTAAAGCAGGGTTTGATTAAGTACTTAGCAAGGAGAAAATTTCATATGACACTGCTTTAACTACATTATTTATATATTTATTCAATAAAATTTTATCACCTTCATTTTCATTTTATAATCAATCCATTTTTCATTTGAGATTAAAATAAATATATATAAAAAAACTTATAATAAATGAATGAAGTAAGATTTTAAGCAGTTTAATAAGAGGTTAAGTTGTATTTTATCAGTGTTATGACTTCGTTAATTATTACGAGATTTTTTAGTGATCTAAAAATGAGTCCCGTAATAAGAACAAAACTTTGAGACATTGTATTTATTAGTTTTCGAAAGAATAATATCGTACTAATTGAGTCAGGTCATAATAAATAGTATTATAATTAGTTTTCCTACCGAAAATATGTATATGCTGACGCTAGATTCTAAGAGTTAGATTGTACTTTATAAATGTTCTGACTTTCTTAACTAACATGAAATCTTTTGGGTGAGCCATTAATGAGCCTTACGCTATAAAAACAAAACTTTAAAAATATTATGATTTTTTTTAACTATTACAAGATCTTTTAAATGGGTTAAGAATAAATTCTATATCAAATAACAAAATATTAAGCTATTGCGTTTAAGAGTTGTTAAAATGGACAATATCTTACTATTTGAATTATAAGCATTCAAATAAATTTTTAAAATATTTTTATTTAAAACCATACTTGTATAAAAAAAATTCTATTTGCTAAAAAATTCTACAACTAAAAAAAGTTGTTTATGAGTTCTAAAAATGAAGACATTTAAAGAAATTTGCAACTGTTCATAAAAATTTAATGGAGATTTTAATATGTATTTTACTAATAAATACAAACATAACATAATAATTGGTGCTTATAAATATAAATTTGCAATTTATAAACATGTTTATTGCTAAATAGATTCAGTTAATTTGTTTTTCTTACTCTAATTTAGTTGTATTTTTATTTTTACTCAATTTTGTTACCAGAATTTCCATTTATGTAAAAAAAAAAGCAACTGCAAACAGAAAATTTCAAACAATTTTGATACGAATCCTCCATTTTCTCTGTGTTTGTTGCCAACTTCCTCCTATTTTTGCTTCCCCGCAACAAAAAGTCACTTTAAATACAACAATTCTCTCAAAAAAAATGGGAAAAAAATCATTTCTTTGCACCATTTTCCTCCCCATTTGTTGCAGAAAAGAGAACGGTTACTGCAGAAAGCTTCAAATATATTTCTGCGAAGGAGAAAAGCAAAAAGAAATGGCGAAGGATATGAACAAAATCTACATGCAAGGATGGGTTGAAAGGGCACCAACCCTTTTGATTTGTAATCAGAAATCTTCAAAATCCCCCAAATTGGAAACGATTCTCGAAGAAGGAATTGAAGATTTTGAAGCTGGACAGAAGATCAAGTTCTTGTTTCTTGTTCCTGTATTCTTGTCTCTTGTCTCTTATATTCTGTTGTGTAGACATTTGCAGTAACATGAAATTCCAAAAGCTTCATTAATGGTGCACTACATTCTAACTTACTAATTCTCTCTTCTCTCAGCATTATAAGAGATGCAAGATGCTTTATCGTTATAAAATGAGGATTTCTTTTTTGATCTGAAGCTTATATACTTTTAGTTATGCATCATGTTTAAGATTTAACTTTATTTTTATTTATTAACTATTTATTATTCATATGCAGTTAATGGAGTGACAACAGTTAATTATTATTTAAATAATTTATAAACTGAAAACAGTGACAACAAAAAAAGAACGTGATAATATGACTATTTTGTTCTTAATAATAGGAGAATTTATGATTTTAACCCATCATTGGGTTCATGACATTGCTCTATATTGCCTCGTAAGAAACTCGCATGGTTCAGACAGTAAAATGATCTTAAAAATACATGCGAAAGGCTATGTTATTGTAATCCTTGGATCCTGCTAAATGAAAAAAAAAAATGATCTTATCAATCTGTATGAATGATAAAACCACTCAAGTTTTACTACCATCTCCATTGACAATGATGCTCGGAAGCAAGAAGGACAAATGGATCTGTAATGAAAGTTTGAAGCATCTGGGTGTTCTGTATGTAATGTGCCAATTCTGAACTTTAAAGACTCTATAATGTCTTCATCTCTTTACAGCAGAAACATACAACTCTCAACTTGTCATTCTGTCATACAAAATCAATAAAAATGTTCAACATCAGCTACTTGTGGATTTTGTATTAATTCACCAACATTTTTCTGGTAAATATATGGTAGCAAATGAGGAGGGAAGCTACCTTTTAATTAGCTTGCAATTTCTAAAGCAACAATCATCCGGAAACGCTTTTTAGATTCCATGACAAATAAGCTGTTTCACCGTAAGGCCTGCAAATAAAGATAAGACATCAGGTGCATCGCATAGGTAATTTCCACGCCTGACAATGGAGTGCTAAACATATTGTGTTCATAATTTTGTGACAAATAAAAATTCTAGAAGAATGGTCATACATGTTAAGCAAATATGATACGGTTGCCATATTAATGCAGTCAAAAAACAGTATCAATCAACGAAGAAAAAAGGACCTTCAGAAGTAATGAACATCATCCAATGGACAGTGCAGAATAAATATACCATAAATCTAACTTTACTGAAGAAAAGACAATTCTTTCCAGCAATTAAGCTATAATATTATTGCTACTTTACTCCAATCAAGTGTCTCCAAATGCTAACTTGTTTTCAAAAGATCCTTCAGAGCTCTGGTTAATGAATGCAAACTTCCTGCATGTTAGATGTCTTAGAGGATGAATGTGCAAAGAATTCAAAAAGTTACGTTGGGTATACTACCTGGGATTTTTCACATGAAGCAACATAAAGACAAGAGACATGATGATAGAAGAAGAACCGACAAGGACATAGGCACCACCAAGGAAGTCATTCTTTCCACCCAACCAGCTTGATGTTGAAAGAACAAGCTTCTTTTTCCCACCAAAACTGTAAGTGTTGTAGTTGTTCATCAGGTGAACTTCTACCACATCACCTGCATCCAGATCTTCTTCAATTCTTCCATACAATTTTCGGAAGGTAGGGAGAGCAGCAGTACGCATCCACACGATAAGGTCCTCTTGGTCTCTTAGCTAATTAGATGCAACCCACCCACCAAATGCCAAAGGGAGCAAGAAAAGACAAACATATTAGAAAGCTCAAGCTTTTAGATGAATATATTACAGACTAAATAAGTTTTATCAGCACAGAGCAAAGCAGTTCCTGCATCTTCTGTACATACTATGTATCATACTCATATAATGCAAGATATTTAAAAAATGGAAAGTGATGGATATAGGCAAACAAATTTATTTAATTATAAATCCAGATCATAAATCGGATCTGGTATCATGATACACTCTTTGAACCCAAGATGAAGGACAAGAAACATCCATCCAAGGTACTTGGTCCAATAATCATTTCTGTGACACTACTATTCTGTCATAAACTTCAGATAAAATAACAAGAAATTTGTATAATCAATATCATCCCAATTTGTGTGATTTTTCCATTATGCTGCGACTAATAATTGCACTTGAAAGAAGGAAGACATTCAGACATAAATAAACTGGATTTTAATATTTGCACTCAAATTTCAACTGTACAAGCTACTATTTTCATTTAGAATAATGCTAAGGATAGAAGTTCCTATACATACAAGCATGTAAAGTTATATGGTACCGTTTGTCCCATATACTTTAGTTTTCTTTTACTCTCCTGTGAATTTTCACTTACTCCCATTTAAATATAAAACATGTGACAATGATATAATAGTGCCATATCAGTTTGTGTGAATGAGTTTGTATTAATAGCACGTCTGTTTTCATTTACTATGCTTGGAGAATCCAGGATATGTATAGTCTATAAGAATACAGACATAACAAACTACTAGATGAGTTCCAAAAGTGTGTTAGATATGGAAAATTATTGCAAGCAATAAACAAGTGCTACATTTGCAAGAATAAAAAGTCTGAAACAGAAAAAAAAATAAAAAATAAAAAATAAAAAGCTGTAAACTGAAAATTTTAGGGTAATACTTACAGGAACTCTTGGATCTAGACTTCCACCACCAATCAAGGTTCCATTCTGGAAATTGAAGGGATATACTTGCTTTCCAAATTTATGATCACGGTCGCTTTTCCATGCAATGTTTTTCCGATTTACTATCAATTCTGTTCTCTCACGAATAAATGTGAATGTGTCGTTGAACAAACTCCAGGCTATCAACCCACAAGGGACAATTGGGAGACCATTATCAGAGTCTTCAGGTTTACAGGAACTTGTATCATTGTACTTCAGTCCATGTAAGAGCTGCCTATCACTTCTACTCTTTACATACCTGGACAACAACTGGGAATCTTTTTAAAATGAAAGAAAAGCAGAGCTAGAAACCAAGATCATTTGGAATTTGGATCACTGGGACACAAACCAGGAGAAGTGACAGAATTTGCAAATAACTTGAATGATAATTGATGGCCTATGATTATTAAATTTTTGGTCAACAAAGGCAAACTATTGCAAGAACTCCTCCACAGCCCCTTTTATGAATTCATGGAATCAACAGCGCACTTACATAATTGATCAAGCTCATGCATCAAGTCCATTAATATATTGGAAATTACAGTCAAAGAACCCTTACCGTCGGTGATTTTGGTAGTAGTTATCCAGCTGATAGTAGACGTATATTGGAGCTTTCATAGGCTTGAGGACCTACAGGCAAGTTGTGAATGGAAGATGAACAAATGTGAACAATAAAAAAGGTAAAAGTAAAGGTTACTGGACTGAATAGAAACTTCCACCACAACCCAGAATACAAAAAAGAAAAGTTTATTAAAGAGATGCCACGTAATAAATGGTTGAAGACAGAAGAAAAACTGCACCTATTTGTAACCATTATTTTCACAATAACTAAAATACAGAGCGGTGAAATAATAACTTTTCTGTTTGTAAAAGAGGAAATTTCACCCCATTTAAACATTCTAACTGCTCATTGAATTAGAACTTCTAAATGTGTTGAATACACATGATCATTGGGACAGCTGAGGATCTGGTGAGAGTGGAATGCACTACTCTGAATTGTGAAAGCTTCACAGAGACTGAAGAAAAAATCACTCAAATACTAGAGAAGAGACAAGTTATAGCAAAGTATTGGGATTCAAAAATCGTATGGGGCTTCAAAATGTGCCAATTAAAGACGAAATCAAAGCCAAGAGAAAAAAACTAACCTTTAAATACCGAGAACAGTTTTTGGGGATTGAGCTATCTTTGATATATGACACTTTATTACCTCTGAATTCCTCAGGTATACATTCAGTATCATACCGCTCCACAATTTCAATAACCTATCAGTAATACATGAAATAATTATAATAACGAATAGGCACAACATGAAGCAATTGACAGCTGCAATATATAGCAAAAAGCAGATAGAGAGTAAGTTTACTCTATGAGAAGTATGCAGAGTGACCAGCCCAATGGGGATGAAAATGACACCCATCAACAAAAATGTAGTAATTACCTACAGACAAAATATCAACATCACCAAGTAAAATAATGAATAATAAATGGGGGGAAAGAATAAAAGAATAGTACTAGTTGAATCACTCACCCAGGTTGGTGACAATACAGGTTTACAAGCTGGGAGATTCTGTTGTGTAAACTGATAGAAAACTACAAAACAACCATAATAAGACATTATATACTCATGAGAAAGATAATTTGCATACTATTAACAAAATATATGAGAATACAGTGTTATAAAATTACTGACCGAATACTTCATGTGTCATACTAAACATACATATGGATTGCACTTAGAGGCTTTAATAGGGTCTTTGAATATCCAAAACTTTCTTTTTCTACTTTACCTGAGACTACTACTTAGTTGTGATATAACATTACAAGTCTTTTCACTTGATATATGATAGTCAGAACAAGTGGGTGAGTTCACTACCAGAATCTTTGTTTTCAGAATCTTGGTGACACCAGTGTGTGTGTATGTGTGTATGTGTGCGTGCGTGCATGTGCAGACACCCACATATAACACTTATGAAACGTGTACATATATGAATATGTAAACATAATATATATTTCTATTATATAGATGGAAACAACAAAGTATGGACTACAAGTATCAAAGACAAAAAAAATCACCTCTTGATCTCCCTGATTGTACGGGGATTGTTCTGACTACCTTATCATTTGCCGAGGTACTCCCTCCATCCACCTCCATTAATTACAATGTCTAGCAATGCCGCTCCAAATACACTCAGTCCTTTAAAAACAGTGCTTGAGTACCAATAACGGCTCCCAAAGAAACTTAAATATGATACAATTTGCACCAGAAATGCAAACCTTTTTCTTTTATTATATATCTATTAAAACAAAGAAAATAAGCTTCAGCCAAATAAAGTCCTATACTATCCCATAAAGCTTAAGAATAAAAATAAATATACCCCAGTTCAACCTATAGAGAGAAAACAATCAAATTAACATAAAATGGTTTCTATTCCATCCCTTTCTCAAAGAATCACAATCAACGGAATCCGACAGCCCTCTTCTTTCCCTCTCCTTTGCCTTCTATCAGCCAAATGGATAGACGAAATTATTTGCCACTTCCATTTCCTTCCCTTCTATCCCCACCCCTTCCCTCCTCCTTTCCATCCCACCTTCTAAACATAGTATTCAGTTGTTCGTTAGCAACGTTTCACTACAACCAAACAGAAAAAAGAAATTCAACACAAATCCAAATTTCATTCTCCCTATTGCAAATTTCCCTAAATAAGTTTCTTTATCTTACACTCAGTTACCAGACTATCCAAATCCATATCCAGCTCCATAGAGTTAAAAAAAATCGTACCAGACCAGATTCCAAACTGGATAGCTTTCTAGAGTCCGGCTGACCAAAACTGTCACCAAATACAGGAATCAATCGATCTAAGCAAACTGAAAATCGAAGCAAAAAATGGAT
Source organism: Swietenia macrophylla (assembly GCA_032401905.1). NCBI lineage: Eukaryota > Viridiplantae > Streptophyta > Magnoliopsida > Sapindales > Meliaceae > Swietenia > Swietenia macrophylla. The sequence continues at coordinate 2,685,680 of CP135572.1, forward strand.
TAAATGAATTCTACAAGAAATTTAAAATTAAAATAGCGTAAAGAAAATGCGCGTATTATTATTATTATACCTGGGATGTGAAGAGGTTTGAAAATGGAGAAGTTTGGGATTGCTTACGTGGAGAGAATTGGAATCTGGGTTTGATTGTTTGCTTGATTGATTGATGGTTTTGTTTAGATGCTGAAGGAACTGAAGAATCAGTACCAGAAAAACCTGCTTCTGTACGCTGCATTCAGAGAACCCACTTTTTATTTATTTATTTATTTATTTTCATAAAGTCATATATATATATATATAATTAAAAGGAATTTATAATTCTTTTAATCCATAATAAAATAAAAATAATATTGTTAGCAGATTTTTATAAATCTGTTTCAACTTGAGCCTAGAATTTGATCATTGTTGTATCATTTTCCCTCCTATCATGATCTATGCCAATCGATCAGTACATATTTTCCCACGGAAATTCCCTCGTTCTCCCGCCAGCCAGACAGGGTCACTCACCACCCACTCTTCTCTCTTAAACTCTGCAAAAACCCACAACATCTCCAGGAAATCCATGCAAGATACATCCTCCATGGCCTCCACCAAAACTTATTGTATCCACCAAACTCGTATTGACTCTTATGCCAATCTTGGCCTCCTGAATCTCTCCTAACAAGTTTTTAACTCTATCGCGAGTCCAAATTCACTTCTTTACAACACAATCGTGAAAATTTTGTCTAAGTTTAGTGAATATGAAAAGACCATTTTGGTGTACCAACAAATAGTGATGCAGTGCATGGGACCGAATGAAGATACTTACCCTTTGTTTTAAAGTCATGTTCTTGCTTGTTAGATGTAACAAATGGGAAGAAGATTCATGGACGGGTTGTGAAACTGGGTTTTGATTCGTTTGATGATGTGGGTGACGCTTTGGGGAAGTTATCTATAAATCGTGGCGATGGTTTTGGGAATGATCAAGTTCTGTTAGAGAAGAAGTTGAAAGATTCGAATGGTTGTTGGAATTCTTTGATCTGTGTGGCTGCTGAAAATGGAAATCCTGAGGAAAGTTTTGAGCTTTTTAAGTTGATGAGAATGGAGGGTGTGGAGTCTGATTCGGGTACTTTAATTCACTTGTTAAGATCAAGCGTTGATTTCAATTCGTTGGAGTTCGGTAGGGTTATTCACTGTGTGGTTGAAGCGAGTGATTTTTGCAGAGATCTGTCAGTGAATACTGCGTTGTTGTCCGTGTATTCGAAACTGGGAAGTTTGGAAGATGCCAGATTGTCGTTTGAAAAAATGCCGGAGTAGGACTGTGTTGTGTGGAATATAATGATATCTGCATATTCTCGAAGCGGTTGTCCGGAAGAGTCATTGGAATTGTCGATGTGCGTGGGAAGATCTGGGATTTATTTACCGCAATTGCTGCCATTTCTTCGATTGCCAGGATTAAATATATTGAATGGGCAAGCAAATGCACGCCCGTGTGTTGACAAATTGTTCAAATTATCAAATGTGTTGAGAAATTCTCTTATTGGCATGTACTGTGAATGTGAACATTTAGGTTATGCAAGGAACACATTTGACTCCGTGAAGAACAAGAATGTTGTGTCGTGGAGTACAATGATCAAAGGATATGCAACTCACGATCAATCACTTGAAGCTTTGACTCTTTTCATTAAGATAAAATTGCATGGAATTGAAGTAGATTTTGTAACAATGATTAATGTTTTGCCTGCCTGTGTGAATATAGGGGCACTAGAACAAGTAAAATACCTGCATGGGTATTCAATGAAATTAGGTCTAAATTCTCTGTCTTTTGTTAATACAGCGATTCGTATCAGCTATGCAAAATGCGAATGCATAGAGATGGGAGGGAAACTTTTCCATGAACAGAATAGATTCCAAGGATATAATCACTTGGAACTCTATGATCAGTACATAAGCTAAGCATGGAGACTGGTCTCAATGTTTCAAGTTGTACCCTCGAATAAAGCGATCAAATTTGAGGCCAGATCCAATTACCTTTCTTAGACTATTGACAGCCTGCTTTAATTCAGGACTTGTGGAAGAAGGCCGAGAAATTTTTAAAGAGGTGAAGGAATCCTATGGAAATGAACCTAGCCAGGAACACTATGCATCCGTGGTGAATTTACTAGGACATGTTGGGCATATGAATGAAGCCGGAGAACTTGTAAAGACCATGCCCTTCAAACTGGATGCTCGAGTGTGGGCCCCCTTGTAAAGTGCCTGAAACATGCACTGTGAGACCAGATTGGCAGAGTTAACTGCTGAGAAGCTTATAACTATGGAACCAGAAAATGCTGGAAATTATGTGTTGCTCTGGAATATAGATGCCGCTGCAGGGAAATGGGACGGAGTTGCAAAAATGTGGACTTTTCTCAGAGATAAAGGATTGAGGAAAACCCCTGGCTGTAGCTGGATAGAGACAGGAAGGCTTATACATGAGTTCCGGGTTGCTGATCGATCTCATCCAAAAGCTGATGATGCATACACTACTTTAGGCTTACTGAAGTTTGAAATTATGGAAGCAACAGAAGAGTTTTCTGAATAACTAAAATTGTCCTGAATGCTGATTTTGTTGAATCTCTTGTCACTTTTACTCTTAATGATGTCTCTGTCCGCAGATCTTACAAAAAAGCCTCAGTCAAGATGGAATAACTCGTAAAAGAGTTGGGGTGAAATGGGGTATCATGACAAAATGGATTTGACTGAAGAGTTTCAAGTGTAGCTAACATTTCATGAGACCAGCCAACTATAAGATTAAATATTCACTGCAGCTGGAAATTTTCTCCATGGTTTTTCTCGGATTTCATTTAGTCAAGGTAGAGTTTGCTGGCCGTGATTTGATTTTTCCAATGCCAACCTAAAGTCTCATTAACTAGATAAAATATTTAGCAATACAGAGAAGAAATGAGGTAAAGCTAGATTCTGTTCCTACAGTGCTCTCATACTAAACACGAACAGCATCATTCATGTGGAAGAACTTATGCTGGGCTGCAAGATGGTTTTTCAGTACATGGCGGATGCATTATTAATAATTGAGCTACCGCTGAATTATTACTTCCTTTCATGCTAGCAGAAAATTGCCAGAGGTTTCAGATTTTCTGCTCATATTGTGTCCCGAATGTTCCAACCCTGCCCAGTTGATCTCAGTCTTGGTTCATTGGCATGGCGAAGGGGAAGCATCGGTTTCAGAATCCCAGAAGGCTCAACCAAACATCAGATACAGTTCCTGAGAAAAATAGAAAGGATTTATTGGTTCTTTTTTCTTCATTTTTCATGTGATTATGGAATTCATTTTGTCTACCCACAAAGAGTGAACCAAGTTTAAGAACTTGAAGAATTTGTAACCCTTTTTCTCCAGTTGTTTGAATCAGATTCATAATTTCTTCAAGTTAAAGACATGAATCCGCTAAATTTGCAGAATTAGGACTGACTTAGCCTTCACTGAATGTGTAATGGTAAGTTGGCAATGATGCCAGCCCCTTGCTCCTTTTGAAGCTTACTTCTTTGACCTTATTTAGCATGATAAGTAAGTCTTAATTTTTCTTTTCCATATTTTATTGGTAACAGAAATAAAATTAAATAAACTCCATCTTTATCTATTAAATAAATGTTATAAAACAAATATGACAGTTTCGTCCAATGGTATTTTTGTCACGTTACAATTTCTTTAAACCCTAACAAAACCTAACAGTTTTCGTCAATTCTCTCTTTCTTTTCCAGGGTTTTAACAATTACCCCAACGAAATTGATCCAACAGAGAACACAGGAATCCCTAATCATGAGTTTAATAGCGGGATCTTATGAAAAATTCATCTGGGGTTACAAACTTAAACCCCTTAAACGTTCGTCCTCGGACCAGAAAACCCTAACATTAACCCAGCTCTTCTCCTACCCTTCCCATCTCTCACCCATCACTACTGTAGCTGTTTCTGGCTCCGCCGCCGCTTCCGGCTCTACCGACGACACTATTCATCTATATGACCTCTCTACCTCGTCTTCTCTCGGCGCCCTTCACCACCACGACTCTTCGTCGGTTACATCTCTTGCCTTCTACACTCCCCAAAACTTCTCAGTTCCTCGGAACCTCTTTTCAACCTCTGCAGATGGGTTTGTTTCCATTTTTGACGCTGACCCTTTTGTTCTTTTGAAGTCTTTTAAGGCTCACAAGAAAGGAATCAATGACTTGGCTGTTCATCCTTCTGGTAAGCTTGCGTTGACTGTTGGTAGGGACGAGTGCTTGGCGATGGTGAATTTGGTGAGAGGAAGAAGGAGCTTTTATCATAGAATAGGAGAAGAGGCGCGTTTGATTAAGTTTGATGTGAGTGGGGAGAAGTTTTTTATCGTTACTGAAGAGAAAGTTGGGATTCATCAGGCCGAGGATGCAAAGCTGTTGTATGAATTGGACGGCAAGAAAAGGGTTCTTTGTGCTGCTTCTGGAGAGGTTAGTCTCGTGAATTTCGTTTGAACTTGGGTGATTTTGGGTTTTTTTTATAATGTTTTGGTGCTTTTGTTTTTATATTTGGAAAATTATTGCGCATGGTCTTTTACTTTGATTGATGATGAAAAGAAGGAAATTAACTTACAAATTGAAGTATTTTTTTTTCAGTGAATTAATATTTTTTTTTATGGATTTCGAGTTATTAATAGTAGTTGTTTCTTTATTCTGGAAGAGGAAGCAGATTAGATTTTTTTTTCCCCATCTTCTTAATGGGTTACAGAAATCAAACATCTGGAAGTTCTCTAACTGCAAATAGAGTTACAAGTTCTTGCGATAATGTTTATTGTCTCATAAATGGGAAGTTCTTACCTGCATGTTTGATTCCTAAAAAATAATGCAGTTTTAGCAGGCCCTTTCTAGCAAAAGACAAGCTTTTACTTTTATATGATACCAATCATACTTCGTAATTTATACATCTGCCTAACCATTTGCTAAATTTCTGTAATTTGTCCACGTGCCTGCTATCCCCATCTGTCTCCTCTCCTATTCAAGTGGTTGTACAAAGCCAAATATGCTATATTTTCCTTTAGAGCGAGATTCTAGTTTACTTTTCAAGATGCCAGCCTTTGCCTACTTCTTTAGGAATAAAGTCTAGAATGCTCGTAATTGTAAGGTAATATGGCAACTGTTGTGCTTTTTCTTTCTAGGCTCTGCCCATTTTATTGCTTTTCTTATGCCCGCCCATGATCATATGAAGTTCAAAGATTGCTATTAGATGTCTATTTATACTTCCAATCATGACAATCTGCATGTGTTTGGATCAAGAAGAAGAGGATTGAACATCAAATGCTTATATGAACATCCAGGATCGTAACATTGCTTCCATCAAGGTTGCAATAGTGCTTTCTTTTGTGGCTGTGAATCATTTTAGTAAATTGAGGTGCACCTGTTATGCCTGTTGTTTTCTCTTTCATTTCCTGAGCTTAATTGATATTTTTGATAGAATGGACTTCTATTTACTGGTGGTGAGGACCGGAATATTACAGCATGGGACACAAATAGTGGAAAGGTAGCATATTGCATCGAAGACGCTCATTCTTCCCGTGTTAAAGGTATTGTTGTTCTCACTAGGAATGATAGAGATGGTGCTGCTGAGGATCCGTATCTAGTAGCGTCAGCATCATCAGATGGGATTATACGTGTTTGGGATGTTCGCATGGCCATCAAGGAGAAGCCTGTTCCGTTAGCTGAGGCTAAGACAAATTCAAGGCTGACTTGCCTTGCTGGATCATCTATTAAATGTGAGTTTAATGCTTGTATGATGCATGATTTTCCTCTCACTGACCGAAACACCAGTTACTCTTTCAGTAAATTTTGGCTCTGTAGTTTGATTTTTTTATTTTTTGTAAACTTGTCTGATTTATTGCTTATGTACGACGAACTGTACTGTAAGTAGTCTTTTGGCACCCCGCCCCCCCCTTTTTTCTCCTTTTCTGTGTTCATGTATTCATATATCCCTTCTTGAAAATGATAAAAGTATTCATATATCTCTTACTCGACATGGAATTCTTGCAGGAACTCTTTGTGATGTTGAACTTATGGGGTTAGTTGCATTGTGATTGAGTGGTGAAAGATGCATGCTTTTGTAGTTTGTGTCTGTATGTACAATATCTCTTAACCATCCATCTTCATTCTTCCATGAATATAAGATATAAGATGGAGCTAACTACGTGTTAATTATAAATAGTCTTGCATCCCTAATCACGTAAATTGCAAATGGTTCTCAATATTACTCTATTTCCCTTCTTTGTCAGCATTCAAACGACTGCAAAGTGAAAATAGTGCTCCAAAAGAAGACCAGAACGCAGCTATGGAAGATTCATAACTTAGAAGAGAAGATGATTCTCGGGAAAATGTGGCTTAGGCCATTCAGAAGTGGTTTGTATGAACAGTATATCTTTCTTTTGCTGAGAAACCTGAGCGAAGCAGAGCAAGTTCCTCCAGTTTGTGAACTCTACAGATCAATTTTGACTTGTCCATATTAGTTTTAGTATATGTATCAATTTATTCAGTGGTAATTTTATTGATTTGTTCAGCTTTGTAGTTATCACATTATGTTTGTTTTAGAACATTTTTCTCTCTTTCTTTCACTTTTTTTTTTAATCCATGAAAAACAAACCCGAGTTCTAATATGAATCAAGTTCTTGACGAAGATACACAAATACGAGAAAGAAAGATGGCAACAATAGTATGTTTCTTAGTGTTGATAATTTTTTGACATGATTTATTAATTTAATACGAATATGATATGAAATTTTGAATATAATATGTATTAAATTTGAATTAATTTATTTTAATACGACATGAAAATAATTTGTGTTGATTTTTTTTTTGGGAAGTATAATTATCTAATCACTTTTAATGAGATATATAAGTTGGTCTCTTATTGAATTGGATTTGGTTAAATAATTAATATAATTAATTAATTAGTATTTTAATTAAATTATTTTTTAAAATAATTAATTAACTATTTAAATAATGAATTTAATAATTACATATATATATATATATATATATTTTTTTTTTTTATATTAACTATTTAGTGTTTCGCAGTTCGTCCGGATTCAGTCGCTGACCGTCACGTCAATTTGTGGAAACCATAACCCGGAATCCGAACCAACACCGAATCCGACCACACCGCCCCACCCCCCTGAAGCCCGGTTAATTTTAATAATTGCAGAGGCGACAAACCCTTGAATTGATTGCTTACAGAAAAGAGAAGAGCACAGAACAATGGGCGAAGAAGGACAGAAACCATCCTCAGCAGATACTCCTCTGCCTTCCTCCTCTCAACCTGATTCTTCTTCTCCGTCGTCTACTCCGTTGTTTGATCCCGGTCGAAGTAAATTCTCTCTCTCTCTCTCTCTGCAGCGTATTTGTTTTATTGGCATTAGGGTTCCCCAGTGTTTCTGAATGCGCTTAGCTACTCTTACTTTCCTTTCTTGACCCAAAAAAATCTGAAAAAAGAAATTGTTTTTCTCGGAACCAAAGTGCTAACTGAATAATGACACTCTCCGATGTTTATGTTGCTTGAAACAGCTGACAATTGATCGTATATTTGAATTCTTTCCAGAGATATATGGTTTTGAATTTGTTTGTGAAGGGAACTTTCAAGTGTTTTGTCTTACTTTGACCAACTGCTTGCTGCTGCCTTTTCTTTTATGTTTATCTTATGCAAAATTGATGGGGTTTTTGTCTGGCAAACGGCATTTTGGTAATTTATGTAAGTAAGCACCCATAGTTTCATCGGTAGGTCAAGTTTTTTATCAGTACAAAGTTCTATCATGAATTTCAAGTTTTAACTTTTGCATAATGTGATGTTGATGGACTGATACATTAATTAAGTAATGAAAGAAGTAGCAAATTTATACTGATCTGGCATTGTCTACAATTATGAAATGATCAGTGAAATTTTGATATTGAGGATTTGGTGTCCTTAAGATGGACAATGACTGGTAATGTTTTCTTTATGTGGCTTACGTCTGTGCTTGTCCTGCTGAAGTGATTGGTATCATCAAAAGGAAGGCGTTGATAAAAGAACTGGCTGCTTTATACCATGCGGAGTGCCTTGCATGCTGTCAAGAACTCTTGGAACTTCAAAAAAAATGGGAAGAGGTTAGAAGGATGCTCTCTTATTTCTAATGCATACTTTTTACTGCAATCTTTGCAAAGCTTATATAGATCGTCTAAAAAGTATTTATGCGAAGTTATAAGTGTGAATTGTAAATTTGACCAAGAAACTTGAATTTTTAAATTATGAGGTGAACTATTTTCATGCATTGTTTTGTGTTTAATGGGTGACTTTTCTTCTATCTATTTAATGTGATGATCCGTTGTTGAAACTTCTGATATTAAAATAGATGCAATTTCGAATGAAATGATCTTCATGGGGAAGAGCACTTCTAGTTTGTTAGTATTTAAGGGGCATTGTGAAACTTCATACTTGCAACATGGCTTCCAATTATGTTCTGAACATCCAGATTGTGCCAAAGGGAGTGGAGAGACTTGTAAAATGGCAGAGGCAAACATCATTGAAGAAAAGATAGATCTGTTTGATTGTTAAGATGTCACATAATCAACTGTTCAAAAATTTCCTTCTTGTCAAATCAAATATGACTGGATAAGTAACATGTGATAGTAGACATCAGACCTAAGAATTTGCAAGCTTGGAGATTTTGTTGCTTTTGCAGAGGTTAGAACTACCCCTGTCCATAAGGTGTGAAAACTGCCTGTATTACATAATTGAACGTGGATGGGATACATGATGGCATAGCTGATCTTGTATGGCAATCTATATTTTCAATTTAATAGTGATGAATGTATGTCTAATATTGTTATGGCAATATTTAGATATAATTCATACAGAATATCTGAGTTTGAATTCTTTAAGTGTGTCATCTTCATCTTGGTTGGTTTGTATGTGGATTGTGCAAGGGATTTAGTGATTGTGGCTGTTTATAATCTTTTGCGGAGAATGGAAAAAAAAAAATGATCTCATCAACTTCTCTGGTGATTCATCAAAAAATCTATGGTTAAAGCTCTCCTTTTTGGTCATTGGTTTATGATGTCAATAATCATAACCAGCTTTTTGCTTCTGTTGTGTTCTGGAAATTCATGCAGCCATTTGTGGACACAAAAACTCATGATGATTCACGGAAAGAAATGACGAGACTTCCCAAGCGTTCAAAGAAGACCCGCTGAGCATATTGTAAGATGTACATCTTAATCTTGTTTCCACATAGTGAAATTTGTTAATGCATCAGAATCCTCTTAAGCTGTTAGGATTTTCATTTGACTAGCACATTCAATTTTCATATCTACTTGGCATGGACTTATCTGCAGGTGTGACACCATTGGTGTTTCATAAATTTCTTTGTGTCTACATAAGAGGCATCCACCACATCATTTGATGTGGAAAGACAATAGCCAGAGAAGGGAAGGATGGATCCTTTAGGAATTTATCTAACTCTTGGTGCATTGTATAGTATGATACCATATGAATATTTTGGTCCAAATTATCAGTAATATAACAGTGATACATGTACTTTTATTGAGTATAAAATCTTGGGAAGTTTCCCCTGGCCAGTGATTTTGGTTTCCAGTTGTGTGATTAAAATTTTCTTTTTGTCATCTTACGTTTGTTCCCTGATGATTGAATATGTGATATTGCTTGCATTTCAATTTATTCAGTTGATATTTTACCAGCTTTGATTCATTAGCATTGAGAAAAACTCTTACGATGGATGGGTATGCAATCCCCATATACATATATACATAAAACCCTTGACTGAAAACACAAAAACAATTAACAAATTAATAATGTGAAAGCCAACCGCTCACGCCATTTGCACAACTTAGATTTTTAATATTTAAAGTTACATAGCAAGTTCTACAGGTTTTCAGATCCAACAAAATACAAACTTACAACATCATTGCATACATTACACGCACTATAATTTCTGTGGTTATATTTTTTCCAGAACTGAAACTGCAAAGCTATTTCCCATCATCTGCGATAATGTATGCCTTTTCATAGCTGATTCTGTACAATTACCTGGAATCACACTCCACTTAGCATCATTGAAAACCAAACAGGCCTACTTATTCATCTCACAAACTAGAAATTACCTATGATTTCACTATACAGGCTCGTATCTTTTGCAGTAATATAGTTAGAGCAGTAGGTGGAGAAATCTTTCCTTCCGTAATTTTTTCTGCAGCGGGCCCCATTTCATGGACAAATTTGACAGATTATGACTGTTGATTAAGAAGTTTCACAAGGCAGTCACTTCATTTCGTTGCAGCTGCAATTGAAGATCAACACAAGGTAAACACGCATAAACGAATAGTATTTTATATGCAGTTATTTTGGTTTACAACAAAAGCATATTCTTATTGCCATTTTTACGACTGTTATTCGGAAGCATCGAGCAAAAAGTTTACGGTGTTAAGGAGTTGACTTTCAGAAGGATATTCCTTTCGATATCAAGCAATTTTAAAACATGGTTATCCAGTAAAAAGAAATTAGAATGTGAAGTTTATGTCTTTCAAAGGAGTACCATAGAAAACACTGGACAGTCTGACCCATTTGTTCCAGGCCAGTAGCAGAGAAGAGGATTTTCAATGCAGTACCAAGACCAAGAACCTGAAGCTTCCCCCATAATCGACACTTCTCACAACCTATACAGTCCATCAATGCACTGAAATGCAAATAAAAAAAAAAATTGTCTTTGCCGCAAAGACAAGCGTATTGCATCAGTTATCAATTACCCCAAAAAATATTCAAAAAACAACCAGTGAAAAAGAGAAAATTTTATATGGTACACCAAGTTCAAAACCTTTTATGTTTGATAGCAAAATTTTGTTTTGGCCTTACGGCACTCCCTTAGAAAATGATTATAACGTTAAAAATGAATCTTTTAGCTATCTGGACATGCTAAGCACAACCAATTATAGCAATTGTAGAAAAGCATGCTCACTAGACACAGAAAGAAATGAGTATGACATAATGATTCTTAATTGTCCCTGAATTTTCTGTTTCTGTTCAGGTCCATTTTGGCCTTTCCATAACTCAGCCTCATCAAATGGGAGTGGGCATGCAGCTTGAAGTTGTGCGTTATAGAGAAGCTGTCTCATTAACTACTGTGTCTTCAGGTCTTCAGTAGGGTTACCAGTTTCGTACTCAGCCTGTTCCAAGTACTCTGCTGCCTAAAATACATTAGAAAGACTGCACAATCAGGTTTACGTCTAATGTTTGAAGAAACAGAAAATCCCATCAATTTCGTATTTAATAAGAACAAATATATGAGGAATAGGAACAGAAAATCCCTTCAAGAAGATAATCAGCAGCTATACGGATCGAAATAGAGGAGTGAAGACCAGATAACAATTTTCAACACTGAAATTAGATGAACAACAAACTATGCAATCTGGAGAAATAAAATTAATAGAAAGTAGCATTCTTGAGTCAGTGTGAATATAGGTCTTAGTCTATCCAATATTTCCTTAAGAACAAGAGCATTTATCTCAGTATGGTATTGACATTTGGTATATCTATGAGTCTTGAATCTGTTGATACATATTAACATTTAAAAGGAAGAAAAAAGAAAAAGGAAAGAAGAGAATAGCAGGCTTAAAATACATAAAACATATTCACAACAATGATATTGGCTTGTGCTTGATCAGAAATGAGACTAACCATTGTCAGCTCCATCGCCATTTGTCCATGGGTTGTCTGATACTGTTCAGCCTCTAAAAGCTTTAGTATCTATGGTGCCATCCACGGAAGCCCGCCCGTGGCTTTCCTTCTTGACAGACAAGCTCATCTGATTGAAGACCACGACTGAAGGGCTTCTTAAACGTTTCAGGAAATTCACTTTCGGGGCATGCGGCAATTTGAATTTCATTTCTTCTCACTAAGAAAGTAATGCCTGACCACAGTAATAGCTCTTATTATCCGGCTCAAAGTTACGGAAAAACAGTAAATTTGTAATATAAAACTGAGCTATAGCAATCAAAATCGAGATAATAGTAATAACCACCATCGCGTGTTGTCATTCGTCTCTTTCTTCTTCTTTTCAACTTCTGATTCCACCATTACAGTGCCAAATCTCTCAACAGCTTGAATTTTCTTAAACGCGATCCAAACCCACCAGTGGAAAACAAAGATAAAAGGTAACAGTTTCCTCTTCGGGTATTTTCCTGTCATAATTAATAATAAATAAATAAAATTTTATTTTAATAAAAATTATAAATTAATTTTATATTTTATAATATAAAATAAAAATTTTTATATATAATTTAAATTATTTATTATTAATTATATCACTTATCAATATTTATTTAAATCATTACAAAAAAATTAGAAAATAATTCTAGTTCTAATTAAACATAAGTAATTAAATTTTAAAAAAATTAAACCTTACAGTGGAGTTCAATTCTAAGTCTTTACTGTAGTTTAATTTTAAGAATTCTATTAGAATTTGAAATTTATAGTGAAGATTGAGTTGAACCCTCGTTATTGACTCGATTTCGAGTCTAAATCTGCGTTTGAAATTGTATGAATTTATCAACTTGTTATTTATTATAAATAAAAAAAAAAAGCAAATTAGTGAAAAAAATGGAACTCAAATCACATAAATGTGAAACAATATATTCATGTGAAGTTACAATAATTTTTATTATATAAAATCATATTTATTTTTATTTATTTATCATTTAATATTATTTTAAACATAAATAATCATGTTAAATAAAATTATGCAAAAAGGTTAAAATTCATCAACTCAATAAATATAAAATAAAGTTGGCTGCCTCCAAAATAAGGCTATTTTCAAAATATTTTCCCTTAATTTTTGATTGTGCTTTGAATTCAAACAACAAGCAAGAAATATTTCGTGGAATCGAGGGATGATCAAAAATCAAAATAGTAATATAAGTTTCACTTTACACAATTTTTTCAATTTTATTTTATTATATTAAATCAATATATTTTTAATAATTAAAATTAAATTTAATACATATAATTAATATATTATATATAATACATGCGAAACAAAGTTTTTAACTAAACAAAATTGATCAAATGATATATAAATAATGCATAAAAAATATTTAAAAAATTAAGACTTTTTTATCTTAAACAAAAATTATGAATTTTTATCTTAAACTTTACAAGGAGAAAGATTATCCAATTTAAATCAAACTATTTAAGAAAAAAAGAGTTTTACATAGAACGGTATTATTATTTCAGTATTTTTGATGTGACAAGATTATCTGATTAATAATATGAAAAAAATATATTTATTAATAGTGAGTAAAAAAATTAATAAAAAATTTTATAAATTTTTATCACTATATTAATTGAATAATAAATTTTTTATTAATTTTTTTCATTCACTGTTGATAAATATATATTTTTTATTTTATTAATTAAATAATTTTATTATATTAATAATATTAAAATAATAAAATTGATACATCTAAAATTATTTTTTTTAAAAAAATCATCATGCCTCTTTTAAATAGTATTGGTGTAATAAACTCAAAAGGGTAATCAAATGGTCAAAGATAAATGAGTTGATTTGACAGTGCTTCAAACACAAAACTTGAAATGAAAATGTCATGGTCAAATAATAATTAATACAATCTACTTCCATGATACAAAAGTATTGAAAGCCACTGTTTGGAGTGATGAATATATATATATATATATATTATTTTATTTTATTGAATTATATTAATATATTTTTAATAATTAAAATTAAACTTAATATATATAATTAATATATTATATATACTAAAAATAAAATTAATCTAATAATATATAAAAAAATGTATAAAAAATACATAAAAAAATTAAGACTCTTTTATTTTAAACAAAAATTATAATCCTTTACC
>CP135572.1:2723796-2941792 GCA_032401905.1 Swietenia macrophylla
CATTCTATTCCAAGAGATAAATTAAAGCACAACCTCACTTCCACCCCTTTTTTCTTCTTCGAAATTGGGATTGGCTTTTCATCGGTTTTCAAATTTCACAAAAGATATTTAATATAAATGTATTTTGTTTCAAGTTTAATAAGAAATATTATCGGTCTAATACTAAAAATTTTTTAAGTTTGGATAAAAATTCTTTCTTCATTTATATAAATTTATGCCTGTAATTAGTAAATAAATAAATATTAAGTATATATAGTGTCACTTTTTTATTTCAAATATTAAATAAGATTATGAGTGAATTTTAATTCATCAAATTTAATGTCCTAAAAAAAAGTCTAAAATAATCATTATGTATAATATTATTTTTGAAATAATAGAATAATATAATACAATTTTATTATATTATATACATTTATTTAAAAAAAATTCATGCCAAGGCTATAATTGAAAGGTAAAGGAATAAAAATAAAGTTTTAAGAAAAATAATTTTATTATACTAGTATAATTGTTATAGAAAAATTATTTAATTAATAAAATATAATAAAATAAATTTATTTATTAATGATGAATATAAAATTTTAAAATATAATTTTTATTATTTAACTAATGTGATAAAAAATTTATGAAATATTTTTTTGATATTTTTTATTTATCATTAATAAATAAATTTTTTTTACTTTATTAATTAAATAAATTTATTATATTAGTTATATAAATATAGCAAGATTTTTTTTTAAAAAATTTTGTGAGAAACAAAATAAATGGTATATTAAACAAGAATGCCTTGGAGAATTTAAAACCTAAAAAACCTAATAAATTTGAAAAGAAGTTCATAAAAGAAGAGACAGAAGCTGGCTATAAAACCTAATGGACCAAAACAAATGATACCCAACTGTTTTGTTTTTCAAAGACAATGACAGTAAGCAGAAGAAAGAGAGACACCTTAAAATATTAAATGATTGGGTTGAATTAGAAAAGCTCAAACCATGTTTAGCCCTAATTTCTAAAATAAAAAAGTCCAAAGAAAGTTACAAACTGTAGACCCGAAAGACTGTGTCATTTCATTTACAATGTAATACTAAAAGCTACGGAGGATGTTAAATCATTCACTGAGTAACCAAGCCATCAGCAAATTATCATGAGATTGAATTATTAACTGGTATCCAAAAAAACATGTTCATTGTAGTGTACAGAGCACCTTATAAATCTTAAGAATAGCTTATTCTTATTTAATGTAAGATTTCGTCACACTCTCTTCTACTAAATCATGTAACGTCCTCGTCATAGTGAGTCTTCTTGCATATTTGCCATATTATATTTCAAAACTTATGAACCCTTCATAGACGCATTGGTTATGCACAGACGTTTGGCTGAAACATTAAAATTGAAATAGTTTAGCTCTGATACCACTTGTCACGGGCTGAGCCATTACTTCTTCTCCAAAAGACATGTCCATTAGTGTGTGCAGAGCTTAACTTTATAAACCCTAAAAATAACCTATTTCTATCCAATGTAAAATTCTGTCGCAATATCCTCTTGTTGCTTTATCTTAATCTTGATGTATGTATGATAATTTAGATTTTCAATTATCTTACAATTTTATTTTAACACCTTGCCATTTTTAACTCTAATATTAATTAAAAAAAATAAAAAATAATAATATAATATAATTTACGTGTATACAAGAAGTAATTGTAGAAAAAGATTAAAAAATGTATCGTAATAATTATTTTAATCAAAGTGAATAGAAAATTAATAATATTAATTAGGAAATAAAAATAAATATTTATTAAATATTTGAATTTTTATGTTTTTAAAGTTAATTAAATATAAAATAAATAACTAAAAATTTTCGGATTAAAAAAAATAAAAAAGGTAAATAACGTGGACAATGACACGTGGCCGTGGTCATCGAGAAGTCAGCCAACGCATTCATAGATTACACGCCCCGTCAGACCGCGACACGTGACCCTGCCTCCCTCTCTCGAGCGTGTCGCTCTCCGACACCCTCCATTCTTCTCCTCTGCTGCTCTCTTTGCATTGAAACACTCAAAAAAATGAAAATTACTTTTAAAAAAAGTGCTTTTCCCCGTCTTCCCACTTCCTTTCAGCTGCTGCGACAACAAACACAGCGTTGTTTACAATTTCTCAGTGCCCTAAATCATCAACAGAGTACATAGCATAAGTGGGTTTCTGCTTTTTAATTTCAATTTTTTTTATTAAATTAATGTAAAGCCATGAGGAAGTGGCGTGTTTGGGGAGATTGATTATATTAAAGATTGGCTTCTTTTTAACCGGCAAGTGATTAAGCATGGAATTGCGAGAAGGTGATGAGAGAGAGAGAGAGAGAGAGAGAGTTTGCTCTCTTGCTCTTTAATCTTGTATTAACAATTAATCAATTAATTAATTAATAATGGGTAGGAGGTTTTTTCTTTTCTTCTTTTTAATTATTTAATTAATTTGGGGGGGGTTATGGGAGACATCACTATGATTTGGATAAGAATCATGGTACAACAACACAAGAAAAGAACCCACCATTTTCCTTGAATCTCCACAACTTTTAGATTTTTCTTAAAAAAAGTTTCAAGGCATGAAGCAGCATGATCTGCTTTTTGACAACTTGTAAAGGAAAATAGGTGTCATCAAAAGAAGTGGCCACATCATCATCATCATCATCATCATCTTCTTGAGCCCTAAGTTATTGTGGTTGGAAATTAAAAAAATAATAATAATTTCAATTTCTTTCTACTCAGTGTGTGTAGATGATGGAGTTTGAACTTTTAATTTTTTGTGGCATTTTTTTAAGTAAAATAGATAATTTTAAATTTAATAAATTCGAACAAAATCAAATAGATCATTTTAATTATTTTAAAATTATTAATTTAATTTTAATTTAAAAAAATAAAACCAACACATTTTGATTCAATTTAATGTTTGGATTTAGTCCAAATTGAAAAAATTGAGCCAATTTAATTATTTTAAAATTCATAATTTATATTTTTATTATTTTAATCAATAAATAATGATTCATTTAAATTTAATTAACATATAATTTCAAAAAAAATATTTTTTATTTTTTTATTTAGTTTATATTTATTCACCCGATCCAATTAACACATCGTCAATTAAGTTCAATTTGACTTATGTTTTTACTATCAGTTTGAATTGATTTAAACAAAATTAAACCTAATAATTTTAGATTGCTTTGAAATTTGACACAACTTGACCCTAACTGAAGATGTCCACCTACTAATTTGAAGAACACTTACCAATTAGATCAACTAATACTTACAATATGCAATTATTCTAACAAATTATCAATTAAGTTAGCAAATAATTAATAATATTGCTCATTAAATACGATTATATATTTATTAATTAATTTTTTTAATAAAATATATGTAATAGTAATAAACATAATTGGAAAATGTTTGAAAAGTTTACCATTTTACTTGAAAAAAAAAAGGAGAATACTTTGAATCAAATATGTGTGTACTTTATTAAAGGGATTTGCATATATGTGTCCAATTCATGCTTGCTCGAAGTCAAAGCCGCCTCAAGATTGGAGATTTTAGGTGTAAAACCATCATGTGTAATTATAATTACATGATATATTATGCTATCATTTTCAAATTTATTAGAACATTAATGCGTAGACGAAATGTTACCGCTATTAATGGAAAGTTGTTGCTTTCATGAAATTCTAACTAATTGATCAACTTTGTTAGTCAATATTTCTTTCAAGAATTGACATATTTTATTAAATTAATACGAATTTAAATAAAATTTACGATATTTTAATCTTTTTTATTCTTAATTTTTAAAAAGATATTGATACGTAGTATAATTAATAGTAGACAGTTCTGATTATTTTTAATAAATTTTATAAATTAATTTTAAATTTTATAATCTAAATTAAAAAATTAATATATAATCAAAATTATCTACTATTAATTATATCACATGTTTATTTAAAACTTAAAAATAATTTAAATAAATGCTATTTTAATTAAATAAAATATAATATATATTTTTAAAAAATTATTGATTAATTATATATATTTTTTTAAAAAAAATTATTTCTACATAAAAAAATTAAAAAAATCACAAAGTAACATTAAAACAAAATAAAGAGCGGCGATAAATAAAAAATGGGGAGTGCCCCAAATAAGTGAGAATAATTTGTCTTTCATGCCCATCGAATGCTATGTATCTTCCATAACATTATATTAATTATTATAATATAATATTATATATATATATATATATATCATTTATAGAAATATTGTATTATATTATATTTATGTAGTGGCCGGAGGCTAAGAGGCACATCATTGCTCGTACGGAACCAATTACATTAAATTGATTAAGTCCTTAATCACCCTCTCTTTCATTAATTTAATTTAATTTTAATTTAAAGGGTAATTAATAACCCAAAAGTTTGTGAATTCATTGAAAGAGTGCGTGTAGTGTGAGTTCTCTGCTCTGCCATTTGGGTGGTGAGGAATACCATTTATTTATTTTTGTTTAGTGCTCTCCTTTACATCATCCTTGCAATTCAACCCTTTTTTATTATCTTAATTACAATATTACCATATTTTATTATTATGGTATTTATTTTTTTTTTAAAAAAAAATTAGAGTTCATATTTTATTTAACAAATAATTCATCTTTTTTTTAATATGGCTAGAATTTAAATTCAACCATTAACTTTCGTAAGAGATTTTATATTATTTTGGGCTAAAATTGACTAAAATGTGGTACAATTTGAAAAATATTATTAATTTTTTAATTTTGTTGAAATATTTATACATAAATACACGAGCGAGATGCACAATTACAAATATACCCAACCTTATTATATGTGTATTTGTAATTGCAATTATGCATCTATTAATAACAAGCTATAAATACATGTTGATAAATGAAATTAAATCCTTTGGAATAGGACTACACATTAGTTCTTCATTCATTAAATGCATTTATTTTGTACTTGCCCAAAATAATACAACCATTTTTAGGTCTTACACAACATTGCACCATCACTTAAGCTCATTGTCTCATGTTGTAACCACAAAGCATTCCTAACATGTTTGTGGAAGTTCATATGAAGCTCGATTATGCATGTAACATTCGCATTCATGCACGACGAGTGTTTGTATTCATTATGAAATTATAAAATATTGAACTCAACTAGAGAAACAATACTCTTTATAAGAAGTTTTAAAATATTAAATTGAAAAAATTACATCAAAGATTATATTAAAATTTTTATTAATTTTAATAATAAAAATAATTTGATATTTTTCGGATAACATATCAAATTTTTATCTTTTTAAATATGTATTATTCGTTAATTAGATAATAAAATAAATAATTATTTAAAAAAATTATAAAAATTTATTATTTAACAAATAAATATCAAGTCACTTACAATTAATAAAAATTTATATATATATATATATATATATATATATATAAAAGAAAAGGGCAAAATGAGAAATAAGAAGAGAAGGAAGGGCGGCGAGTAGAGAAAGGGGAGATAATATTAAAGGGGGTCGGGAAAGGAACGGCGCAGTGTCTGTCCTTTCCCGATAAGCTCGGTGATTTGCATTGCATTTGCTTACTGCAGCTGCTGTAATGAAGATGAAGAAGATGCATACTCACCAAAACCAAAACCCAACTTCTGTTCTGTCTTAACCCTTTAAACTCTCCACTTTCAGTACCTCTTACTCTCTAAATTCACCCACAATTCCCATTTCCTTCCAACCCTAAACAACTCTCACCACATCACACCCTGTAAGTCTCTAATCTTTTCTTCCTTCAATCTACTGCTTGCTCGCAAATTCTTTTGTATTCTCTTGCTAATTATTTTCAGCTTAGTTAATGACTTCTAGCAGCTGAACAACAAGAACAAAGGAGGCCTTGTTTTTCTGTTTTCTGGCAGATATATGTAATTAAATAGGAAGAAAAATAAATCTTTTGCTTGCAGAATTTTCAGAGACTAACTCTCAACCTCTCCTCGTTTCTTTTCCAAAGACAAAAAAAAAGTTTCCTTCTCCTCATTTCTCTCGCTTCTCTGTTGATATTGTTCAAATGGTGGGGGGTATTTCTTTGAAGTACAAGAAGTTTTTATAATTCTTTTTGAGGTGTTAGCTCTACAATTCAGGACCTGATCTGGGAATTTTTTTGTTTTGGCAATGGGCTAAAGAAGATAAGAATATATTGTTGGATGGACTAAACTAGTTGTTTTGCTGTAAATTTAGTGTAAAATGATATTTGTAGTACAGTTTAGACATCGATTATGAAACTTAAATACAAGGAATTTTGTCTGATTTGTTGTTTTTTTCTTACAGGAATCATCTGTGTGAAGCTACAATCTTCTTCGACGATTTCAGAAGTACAGATCTGCGAGCTTTTGGGTTCTAACAACAAAGCATAACTGTCTCTTAAAAGAAGCAAAGATCTGCGAGCTTCAATCGGAGGAAAAAAAAGCAAAGGAGAAAGCAATCAAAACATATGTCTTTCCCTTCTCTACCATCTGGGAGTTTGACACCTGTAACAATATTACCCTCCATTGTTCAGAGTAAGCGAAGCTAGAAACTAATATTTTAATTTTATTCCTTGTTGGTAAATTAGAAACAGTCTCTTTATTGACGATTTTTTTGTCACTTATTAGCTAAATAGCCGTTGTTAGTGTGTCTCCTGTGTGCATTTCTTTTAGGCTCGTCAGAAGAAAGGCTTTAAGTACTAGGAAGAAAAAGATAAACAGAAAGGCAAAAGGATCGGGTCAGATCGTCGAATCGTATGCAATTACTGTTTCTTTTGTTTAGCATAATCAGATCAAAGTTTATCTATGCTCATAGCCACAAGTGCTTTTATTGCAACCTTCCTTAAAGCTTATCTTCTTTAAACACTTTTGTTAGTTTAATGGGGAATGGTAGAGACTAAAGATTAGAAGTTTCACTAGCTATAAGACTAAATATCCAGAAGAGCAGTAACAGCAAGAGTCAGATCTCATCTCAGCTATGTAAATAGTTGTTGGCAGTCTACATAGTCTGAGTGGTTAAAAGACTTTTAAAAGCAGTGTGTGTTGAATGGCATCGGATGTTTTTGTCTAGTTTTTACTCTCTCTCAGTCTTATTTTTTGTTTTTGAAATTTTTACTTTGGTGGGGGTTGTATTTGCAGGCTGAGAGAGCTGCAGTATTTCAGACTTTGCCTTTGAAGGCACACTTCGGCGACTGCAAAAAGCTTCAGCCGGTGAGCTAAGCTTAGCTGCTTATAGCGTTACTGACTTGGACCATGACATATCGAAGCGTAAAAAAAGGGCCTTTTTATCACAACACAGCCGAAGTACTTCCCTGTGTTATCGTCATTAATGCATAGGACACAGCAACCCCACCTGCACTGTACTACTCTCTCTTCAAATTAACCCATCAGCGTAACCTCTTCTCTCTCTAAAAGCCCCCACCACACCCACTTTCGATCTCTCTCTTTCAAGTACAAAAGAAAGAGAAGAAGCAGAAGAACTCAACAAAAGGGTAAAAAGGCTGTGTGTTAGAGTTTTCTTTTCTTGGTTGAGAAAAATAAGGCATGAAAGTGGTATGGAGGTGGAGGAGATTCAGACACAAGCCTGCAAGATCTCAAGAATCGGTAATGGAAGAATTGACTCCACCAAAATTTCTCAAAAAGACCAATATCCAGATGAGGATGAAGATGGAGATCACCAGCAACAGCAACAGCAGCAGCTGGTCAAGAGTGCTAGTGTTAAGAACACCAGTGGTGGTGTAGGAGATGATAATAGCGGTACTAATGGGCTGCGCGGATGGCACCAGTCCTCTCGGATCATTAGAGTTTCTCGTGCCTCCGGCGGGAAAGATCGGCACAGCAAAGTATGGACCTCGAAAGGGCTTAGAGACCGCAGAGTTCGTTTGTCGGTTTCAACTGCAATACAATTCTACGATCTACAGGACCGGTTGGGTTATGATCAGCCTAGTAAAGCTGTTGAATGGTTGATCAAAGCTGCTGCTGATGCGATTGCAGAGCTCCCTTCACTTAACAGCTCTTTTCCTGATACACCCAAGCAATTGAGCGATGAGAAAAGAACAAGTGAAGGCACTGATCAACAAGTGTTTGATTCTGTTGAGTTTGATGGTGATCCCAATCATCAGCAAAACCAGAGTCAGCATCGTTCTTTATCCAAATCTGCATGTAGCAGCAATTCGGAGACAAGCAAAGGCTCAGGTTTGTCCCTCTCCCGATCCGACATACACGTGAATAGAGTCAAAGCTCGAGAGCGAGCAAGGGTGAGAGCTGCAAAAGAGAAGGAGAAAGAGAACGAGTCCAGTATTAATGCGCACCAACGACATCACCAAAATGCGAATCCCATTTCACAAAGTTCATCTTTCACCGAACTACTCACCGGTGGGATCGGAAGTGTCAATAACAACAACAACACAAGTCCTACCGGCTCTTCTCAGCCCAATGAAGAGGCAAATTTTTTCCACAAGGCAATAGCAGCAAGACCTTGGCCTGCAACTCCACTGGATTATTTTAACACAGGGCTGCTCGGGCCATCTTCATCTCGGCCGCACCATTTTTCGGGGCAAATCCAATTGGGAAATTCAAACTCTATCCCACAAGCAA
Source organism: Swietenia macrophylla (assembly GCA_032401905.1). Classification (NCBI taxonomy): domain Eukaryota; kingdom Viridiplantae; phylum Streptophyta; class Magnoliopsida; order Sapindales; family Meliaceae; genus Swietenia; species Swietenia macrophylla. Next base: position 2,732,444 of record CP135572.1, read on the forward strand.
TGGCAATCCCACCATTCAGTGTATCAAATGAAAACCATCAAGAAATGCAGCATTTTTCATTTGTTCCTGACCATCTGTTCCCAGTAACAGCCACCCAACCGGCGCCTGGGGGCGACTACAATCTAAACTTCACAATCTCTTCCGGCCTTGCTGGTTTCAATAGGGGGACCCTTCAGTCCAATTCATCTCCGTCTCTTTTGCCTCATTTTCAGAGGCTTGGTTCTTCTTCGTCAACAGACGGACCCAATGTACCTTTCTTTATTGGTACTGCACCACCTGTGGAAAATCACCACCACCAACAACACCATCAGTTCCCAGCTGGATTTGATGGCCGCTTGCAGCTCTACTACGGCGATGGAAACAGGCGTTCAGACCAAAAAGGCAAAGGCAAGAACTGATTCCATTCCTAAAGCAGCTCCTTTCTCTTGGTCCATCTTCTTGCTGGTGAGCAAGACTAGTCCTACCTAAATTTCTAAATTTTAAATTTTAATTAGTTGCATTATTGTTGGTTTAATCCTTCCTAATTTTACTATTTCAGTTTCGTATTTGGCATGGGGTTTGCATCATTTTTCTTTTTGGATGTCTGCCTTGTGCATAGTAACATGAAGTTATTTGCTTGCTTGGTAATATTAAACAATTAGGCTATTGGGTAGTATTTTTTATGGGTTTTACGCATTATATAATGTTTTTTTTTTTGGATTTGCGAATGTATTGCTGTGATAGGATCCGCCTAATTGTCTCCTCATTTGTTCTCTTCCTGGTTCCCTTCTCCCTAACATTTGTAACTCCATGACAGGTGTTAGTTTCTCCATGGCTAAACCCATCTGTAATTCAATAAATAAGATCAAACTCACTTTTAAAAGGGTGACTTTTGGCAAGCTTTAGAATCCCAAATCATTTTTTTTCTCTTGCCTTCTGGACTACACCACATGGCGATGGATTGGCGCACTGTCAGATTGAAGTAAGCCCTAGTTAAGGTTTTAGTTGCTAATATTGATTGGGAAGAAAAGAACTCCATGCACGTACAGTCAATTAAACAGCTTTTCTCTACTCAAGGGCAAAATGACTTGACCATTTCCATTAAAGTAATTGAAATTTGCACCCTCTGTTACATGTAAATGCATCAGAAAATATGTGCAGGTATTTATTATGTTAAATCACCCTCAAATTTCTTGACAGTACCATTTAGTCACAGATAAAAGGGATTGGTTAATATAGGTTAATGTGAAGTAACAGCTTTGGTGCAATATTTAATGCAAAATTTGGGATATAATAAATCCCTGTAAACAAACGGTAAAAAGGGTGGGAATGTTTTAATTTAAATTGTTTACTTAAATTTGAACATAATTTTAATCATTAATTTTATGTAATTTGGTAATAGAGAATCTGACTTGTTCTTGAGATTCTTAATTGAAAAGCCAGTCAATTTGCATGGCTGCTTTTTGGAAAATAACTTAGTCAAGTATTGAACTACCATTTGATGTATAGTTGATATTTAATGAGTATCAACTATACATCAGCACTATTTGAGAGTACAACAAATACTAGGTTGATACTCATTACTGACTTTTGAATAGGTAGAATGTATGGTTGTATCAAAATATTGCTGATGTAAGAAAGTGAGGAATGTGAAGAATAGAAATAATATATTCTAGTGTTTTTGTACTCTCAAATGAATGGAAATAAAATGTTAAACAATTTTTAAAAATGGTAAATATATATAAAATGTTAAAATAACAAAAATAAATAATAAATCAAATGTACTAGTGCTAAGCAAGGTAACTTCGAGTTTTGAGAATTGTAGACAAATTTTTAAATTTTGATACTTATTTAATATTAAGCTAAAAATAAATAGTAATACATAATGGATCTTAATTTTTGGAGTTCTAATTTTAAGTTAAATTTTAGAGGCCACGATCAAATCACATGTCGTTCCAAGAAACCATACCACTAAGTTCGGTGCCTGTAATAAGGGTATCAAACGAGTCATTCGAGTTAAGCAAATGGTGAATTTGACCTAATTGTTGTACAAAACACAACACATCGGACGCATCATGAGGGCAGGGGCATGGCTAAATTTTAGTTTAACATTCTTGATGAGTAAAATATGTTAGGCTTGCAAGTTTAAAATGACTAATTTTTTTTTTTAAAAGAAAATGATCATGAAAATTACAAGGGTTCAAACATGTGAACCCATGAGGATAGTCCCCCTCTCGTTATTGATACTGAAGAATTGATCTTATTTTGACGATGAATTCCAGAGCTTAGAATTTTAATTTTCAGGCATTCCTTTGTTTCAGATCATTTGTTTTAGCTTGCCAAAATTTCTGAAAATTATGGTCAATTTCTTCCAATTTACGCTAAAACTTGTTTGTGATTAACTGTTGGGTCTTCGAATTATCAGTGAAGTACACTTCAATCTTTGTCTTTGATATGCATTCTTGTTCCTGAAGCTATGCTGGTTCTTCATTAGTCACTTTTCATTGGAGGTATGCCTCAATGTTTCTTGATGCATGTAATAACATAACTTGACCCAACTAGAGAAGCAATGCATTAGTTTAAATCCCACACCAGGATTATTATTGCCATTGCCATGGAAGGAGAAATCATAATTCAACTCCATTCTCCTGTCAAATTTACTCGTTGGCTGTTAAAAACTTTGGTAGGTCAACTTGTTGCCAATGTTTCCCCTAGAAGCAGTATAGCATAAGCTTGCAAAGCCATCTCTTTGATTAGTTGCCAATATTCAATAGCTCTTATGGACAAATATGTCAGCACTTAGGAATGTGAATCTTTCTAAGACTGAAAATTAAAATTGTTATCACAACTTCAAAACCATCTGGTTCCTAAGGTTAAGAATATAACCAAAAATGTGGAGATGATCATTGTGAAAATATGGGGAGGCAGAAGATGGCATACTTCAAAACTAGTGATGTTGGCAAAATCTAAAGGTTGGGAAATCTCCTACTGTTGCACCCAAAAACCAGGAGGTCCAAATGTATGCGAGTGGCCTTTAAAGTGAAACGAGTGAAATGAGACTAAGATTAAGCCACCATTTCAATTGAATTGAAAAATTCGGATTATAGGTACAATTTATAATGCAACGTGAGGTTAAGTTGAGTGGTTAAGACCCATAAATTTAACCACCGAAAACTTCTTGAAGTCACCTCATCAAGTTTTCTCAGTATCAAGGTTCGTCAGGCTGGACAATATCCTCAATTACACAAAAAGAATGGAAAGTTTGATAGATTTTTGAGTTAACAGTAATCTCTTCCAATGTTGTAAGGTTTCGACCAATTATGAAGCATACATGCAACTATCTCCTACACTGAACTCCTTGATATTATGAAATCTTCATGTACTAGTAGCTAGTCTATTAATGGACCTTTTAAGTTATTGCTTGATCTAATATAAACACTTTTAAGTTAGTAGGTAATAGCAAAGAATAGTATTAAGTTTTAAAATAACAAGATTCTAAACAAAATCTCCATGAATAGTTTCCTGTGTCTGTCTAAAGTTCTACTAATTTCCTTTCATAGCAGTTTAGTAAAGCAAATGATGTACCTTCCTTCATCATTGGACTTTGTCATCTTAGTTAGTAAAAATGCTTTAGGTGATTTGATCTGAGTGCATCCATTCTTTTTTTCTTTTTAACCCTAAAGAAAAAATGTTTTATAGGACCCAGGGAACCTAATCAGGCACAAATCTTTGCATTCTCAGTCTTGAGACACTCAAGGCATATGGTTCTGTATTCCTTGATCCAAAACTTACAGCATTCACACTATGCAAGTTATTCAGTATTGCTGTAAAACTAATATACACAATAACTTATAACTGATTTCTATAGACCTCATCACTACAGATGCATCCCTAGATACAATTCTATTCTAATATTGTGTCCCACCCTGATTATTATCATCCATAATTCATTTTGTCACTTGAAATCCCTGATAGTCTATACAGTCTCTTCATCCTGTTGATGCAAATGTTTTCGTCGGCTTACTGTAACTATTGCACTCACACCACATTCCTACTGCCGAGTTAATGTGCTTATTTCAAGAATGATCAATGCTTCAGTTTCCCTCAACTTACTATGGTTGTGTCTCCTCGAAACATGCCTTCTTCTACCGGCTATTCTAGATTAATCTGTTAGGTTAATATTGTCATGTAATTAATGCTTTAATAGGAGTACTATGGCTCTGCATGAGATCGTGGTGTTTATGCTGTGCTTTGAAAGTAAAAATGAAAAAATGTTAACACCAAATTTATTTTAGTAGAATCTATTCATTTTATTATTATTATTTAATATTTAGTAATTTTATTTTAGAATAATTGTGGCTTCAAAACCACATCACCATAATATTGAACGAAGCCCACATGAAGTTGAACTGATTTGTAAACTTCAAAAAGTTAGATTGAAATGATATAATACACCTGCTTAGAAAACTCAAGAGGATTTTATTCCTCGAGTATTGTACTAGTGTTTATACCTCCTTCAAAACAATATTCTCTCCGCAGTTACCACCAGGATGATAGCCAACCGCAAGTTTATTACACCAAGGCTGAAAGATATATGTTGGACTAGCTAGAGTGATCCAAATTAAAGTCTGTTAGTAATTGACGTGAGAGGTAGGTATTGTTGGAGGTATGCAAGACTGGATGACGAGAAAATAGAATTTGACCTTGTTAGAAGGCTTGTATGAATTTTTTATGTTTAATTTATCATCAAGTATGTGCCTATTTGAGAAAGCTTTACCTGATAGTTTCCAGAATGTTGATCTCTATTAGCAGTATTCGGGCTTGTTCTGTTTGAGTGATGAGTGGTTTGTTTACCCATATATTTCTGCACTCTTTGCAATAACCAATTACCAAATCATCTTGTTAATAAACATTCAGACTCTTATAATTATATATGCAATTTGCTCATATATTTCTGTTTGAGTGATGAGTGGTTTGTTTACCCATATTCAGACTCTTATAATCATATATGCAATTTGCTCAAGCTGATATTATGTCAAACTTGTGGAGGTTGATATTCCATTTTCTGGTGTTCTTAACTAGGTGGAAACTACTTTATCATTGCAAATTTTGGTGACTTCACTCTTTGCTATGAATAATTATTGTTGAGAATAAATGCTTTTGCTCTGTAACAACCCAAAATATATACCTGGTTTTACTTCCATACATGTGTGCTCAGAGAATACTCTCACTGTTCCTAATCCAAGTTTTCTTAAGCCCAAAACTACACGATAATTGTCTTCTCGTTCTTTTGTTTCCTTGTTCTCTGAAGTCAAATTCATGCTTCCTGTGTTAGAATGAATCATTAGATGAACAACTTCATAGTTTAAGAATTATTAGAACAGCAAAACATAGCAAATGTGATTCACATTGTGTAATGGACTTACCATGATTGCACATAGTATGTGGTTTTATGTCTGCGTTTGTGTTTTGTAAAAGCACAGAGAATCATAGATTGATTGAAAAGAGTAGGTACTATGAAGATGAGGGTGATTTTCTCTTCCAAACAGGAAGATTGCAAGAAATACTAAAAGCTTTTTGTTCACTTTTCTCTTCAGCTTTCCCCATTCTCTGATTGTATCATAATCATATTAATTTTCGTGTTTGATGCAGGAAAAGGAAGATGAAGAAGTAGCAGCAGCTAGCAAGCAATGAGTGAATGCATGGCTTGCCTTCATTGGGTGATACCTAATTACTGCATGCATCTGGAACTATTACTATTTTCCGCTTTTATCCATTTTGAAGTGTCACTGTGTATGAGTGCAAAAGCGTTGCATGTTTCAAGAAATATGGCAAACAATTCCCATTGAAGTTATTCTTTTTTTTCCTCCCCTCTGACTACAATTATTGTGAAATTGTCCATATTACCAATTATGCAAAATTAAAGGAGCCTTGTGAATGCTTAATGATGCTAATTGTTCCCAGATCAACATGTCTGCCATTCTTTGGTTAGGAAATAGATTATCAATTGTCATACATAAACTGATGCTGATGATGGAGGTGGCTAGGGTTTGGGTGGTGGGATTTGATTTTGGCCCATAAATCAATAGAATGCATTAGTATTAGCTAATGGTTTAGGGATTGTAATGTACTGGAGAGGGGTGTACACTTCACTTGTATAGATTTTATAGCTGATTAGACTTTTGGATTATATTATTGTTGATAATTAATATATGATTATCAGAAGAACATGAAAATAGTGGTGGGATTTGCTCATAAATTAATATAAATAGAAGTACTCGAAACTTTAGGATTAGGTAATTAATCGTATTTAAAAGGCAATCAGACAGATAGACCGTTAAATCAGTTAAATAACTAATCCCTCCTTTAATTTCATCTCTTTTCCCCTGAAACACAAATGCAGTTGGCAAAGAAACCATTTATCTTCCCATTTCATTCTATAAACACAGCAAATTTGTTGAAGGTATTTTTCTATCCAATGATAACAGCTTTTGGCAGCAACAGCAATGATTCTATTTCTGCTGCGGCTGTTGCTGCTTCTTTACTATGTAAGAAAGAAACTCTAATCCAAGGTTGCAAGGAAAGAACTCACGAGATAAGATTCAGAAGAAATAATAAAAATAATACTAAGCCATTCTTAAACATTTTGTGCCTTTTTAAAAGGACTTTTGGCAGTATTCTCCTGCTTTTGGGAACCCAAATAAGAGTAACTTTTGCATTTTTCCTGTAAAAAGTCAGAGAAAAAAGCCCTATTTCTTTTATGGGTTTACGTATCTACATCATCTAAAAGTTGTGAGAGTTACTAGATTCCTGGTGGTGGAGTTACTGCAGGGCTGGCCTAGAGTTTGTGCAAGAACCCTAACTGGCATGATCAAAATTAACACACGATAACATGTACATTTCAGCTATAGACAATTGATCGACCATCTTGAAAACATCATTTAAATTTTCTTTTTTAAAGTTTGTAAATTTCCACAACCTCTGCAATGACAATCACAAGAAATGCCGGCAGAGAAAAGAAACATGGGGTGGAGGGGGCTTCATTATTATTGCATGCTCTCAAATTTAAAAAGGAAGCAATCTGCCAACTGTGACATCTCCAATAATTAAGGTAGAATTTGCTTCTCAATGAACAGAGTCAAATACGGTGTGCAGCAGAGCACTTTTGCACGTGGTTTGCTAGCATTCAGGATTAAGATACTTCATGTGATCAACAGATAAAAGGCAAGGCAAGGCAAGCCAGATAGATGTACAAGCACAACACAACCAGCTAATAATAATAAATGCATTAATTAATTTATAAAATAATTCTGAACGAATGAGAAATAAATGAATAATTTTAGAAATAATTGATTTTTTCTGTCAGGGGACCTACTGGTTGCCTCTGGAAGTGGAGGAAAATTGTGTAAATTCTCTGGTTTAATCTGGAAGGTGGGCCTGAAAAAAATTAATGGAGGGAAAGTATCTTTTATTTCTTCCATCTTCGACAGTAGATTGATACATACAGGGCATGATCGATGGATCATTGGACTGCAGTGAAGAACAAAGCATTATTTTGTACGGGGAGGAAAAAAGTGATTGTCGATCGTTCTGTAACTCTGTCCAGAAGCGCTTTTGTCAATTATTTCCAAAACAGCCACAAAACTGCAACAAAAGGGCACCACATCTCTTGCTTACAAGCAAGGGGCGGCAGAATCTGTCATAGGCACAGTAGTGTCATTTTTTATCCAACCATTTTCGGATTTTCCTGTAACCAGATTGTGGTTTAAGATCAAATAATGCATACTTAATCTGCTGATCATTCAGCATCAGCATCACTTGCCAAAAGTTGAACAACCCAAGGTGCAGAATCCAATTTCATCACAGCCATACTTGAAAGATATGCTAAAGTTTCCAGCATTTAAGCATCAAGAATCCATACCCAGAAAGAATCAAAAGAATCAAGAATCTATGTAGTCATCATAGAAGGCAAACCCAACAACTCGCTAATCAGGATTGGCAATTGTACCTAGAAATCACAGGCATATGCAGCACACCAATTAGTCCTAGCGAACCTTTTTGTGTTATCCAACTTTCTTATATTACCTACCTAGCTCCTGCAATGGTCTAAAACTTAATCATCTAAATTAAAAATTGTATCATAACAGATGCAGCATACTTTATAAATGGTTAGGTGAAGATCCACAAACCATAACTCACATCTACTGTCTCCAGTCACTCACTCTCATACTCTCCGAACAATTGGTATTATTGGAATAACTAGGAAGAACTATGTAACATTGCTTGTACTTAATATTGAACTTCAGACCCAGAAAATTGCAAGGTCAAAGCAAACTGGATTGCTCAGTGAACTTAAAAAATATATAACATAACCATAACATTTCTGATACCTACAATATTCACATAGAGAGATTACAGATAGAAGAAAGAAGACTACAAACTCAAAGCTCTTACAACATCAATTTAGTTGCATGTGTGCAATCTTACAAGCATGTGCCTGAAATAAAACAACCAGCAGATGCATTCAAACTATCAGTTGAAGCACATAAAGTAAATGATTTGCGCACATTATTGACCTATCATGGGTTCGGCCAGTGTCCAAAGCAACATTTAGCTTCACATGAGACCAATCTAGGCAACACATAAAACAAAATTGTTCTGTGATGATTCTCCTCCCAAAAGCATGCACATATCCTATTCCCTCAACCATCGTGCTTTCCCTGCAAAGCCAATGCAAACTTTTAAATCAAAAAGGAAGAAATCAAAATACAAATACTTAAAAGAGGAAATCCTTACTTATATAAACAAAAAACAGAGACAAGAAAGAAGAGCACAAAATGCATTTCAATTATACAATAAACGCCCATATACATCACATAAAAGTGGCACACTTTCGTTTAATGTACGGGGCATATACTGGTTAGAAAGTGGCACACTTTCCTTTAATGCAGAGAGCATATACTGGTTAGAACTAAGTAATTATATTTCAATTAACATTCGTTGCACATCTAATCTAAATTTCACAACATTTGTACTACTTTTTTGCAACACTATATACGATGCAGTTCATACTTTGGAACATCAACTTCCATAAACATGCAAATTAACATACTTCCTTAAGTCATCCTTTCTTCTCATAAAATTTTGAAACAAGTTTAACTAAATTTAGGCCATCAAAAATAGAAAACATCCCATTAATAAAAACAACAAAAAGCCTGTCCAAAGAGAAGAAACTAAGCATATGAAATCCTTTATCTTCAATCTCCATCATAAGATGCTACCATAATAATCATTTAAATGCCTCCAGTTACAAGACCATAATATAATCTGCAACTTCTACCAAAAAGTTAAAATGTAATTACAATAAAAAGGTCAAAATTTACCTCAGATCCTTCAACTCTCGTCAGAAAGAGTTCATCTCCAAGCAGTAAGTCCTCCTCTTCACCAGCATCTTGGCTGCAGTACCATACGGCTCCTCAAACGCTGACACAACCCAAGATCCATCGTACACCTCCTTCTTGGCCACAGACTGCTCACTAGGCCTTATAGCGACCAAGGTTGCACCTTTTAACACAACACCATCTGGCAATTCCAAGTGGGGCGCGTACCAAAGTCTCATATTGAGGGCTGGCACCAGTGTCCTCTTTGAGGCTGAAGAAGCTGACAAGGGCTTCACTCTTAACTCCTGCAGCTGCTCTCTGTTCATACACAACACTCCTTGTCCACCAGCATCAGTCAGAACCAAACTATCAAGGGTCTTGTGCTCTGCTATTATCGGTTGAAGCAAATAATGCCTAGCAGATGCAGCAATCAAAGAACTTATAGTCCACACAACTCGCAATTTCAAACCCCCGTCTGTATAAAACGACTCGGGAATACTCCCATTATCTTCACTACCTCCATTGTTAATGTTATTAGAACTCATACAGGGTACATTATCAGCATGTTCTTGAGGTTTTGCGAGGACATTATTAGTAACCGATGCAGCGCCAAGAATTACGCAGTTATCAAGCGTGGACCCAAAATCAGCTCTCCATTTCAACAAAACACCATCATCGATCCCGAGTTCTCCGCTGGGTAACTCAATTCGGAGAAACCGAATCTCGTTGAAATTCTTTAAAACTTGAGTCGGAGAGTGGTGGGTCACGCCTCCTTGATCTATTTCTTCATCCTCGTGGTTACCAACAGACAAGCTCGTCCCAGAACTCGACGCCGTACAAAACCCGTTGCTGTGGCCGTTCCCGTTCTGATTGATGTGATGATATTGCGTCCTCTTCGGACCCAACAACTGTCCAAGCGCCTGGAGAGGCTTCGCTATGCCTCCAAACAAAAAACGGAAGAGATTCGAGAACGGAGAGCGAGATTTTTCCGACGTGGAGGATAAAGAATCATCGTCAGAAATAACACAATCAACACGTACGACGACGTTATCGACTTGTGGAACCAAAGAGTGAAAACGACGCGAAACGACACAGCATCGACCTAACGCCTTAACGTCGCCGATCCTGTTGAAAACTAAGAGAAGTAACGAGTCGTGAAGGCGGTCGAAGTGGTCAATCGGTTCCGGACAGATTCGCGAAGCCGGATCTAACCGTACGACACCGTTCATATTAGCTCTTTCAAAACCCAAACAAAAAAAAAAAAAAAGAAAGAAAAATCAATATAGCAAAAACGAATCGTTTTGAAATCAGATCAAGATCTGCAATCAGACGACGACGACGCTGAAGAAGAAGGGAGAGTCACAGAAGAGAGAAGACGTGGTGGGAGGAGAGAGATCCACGGTTTTGTCTTTACAGAGACGAGAGAGCGACGATGATGGTCCTGGAGCGCGTAGATAAAAAGGAAAGGTATTTCTCTGTAGTACTGTGAGCGCGTGACGTGCGCGTGTGCAATAATGAATTTCTTTGTGAGTTAACAAAAGTGCGCGCGCGCTCTACTTTTATACAGTAATATTTATGGAAATACCAGTATTAATTAATTAAAATTACTGGATAAATATTTTATATAAATATACACAATTTAAAATAAAAATTAATATTTCAAATTAATATAATTATTCTAGGTGTAGTAATCTTAAGTGAAAATACCAAAAAGACCCCAATAAAGAAGTGAGTGCTACTGATAATTGAGGACATTTTCGGCATCTGAATTTGGTAGGAGAAGAGCTACTTCTGTAGATATATATTAAAGTAAGAACATTTATCTTATAAAAAAGGATCAAAATTGTATAAAATATATAAAAATAATAATAATAACAAAGTTAATAACTAAACTAACTACTCATCCATCTCTAAAATAAGAACATTCCCCAAAAAACTGAAACAGCTATGTACCAAAATATTAACAAACTTTACACTTTGCATAAATATGTCTCCTCACTTGGTTCGGAGAAACAAATTTTGCAACTTGCAATTTTATACCATTCTTTTAGGATAAAGATTCTTATCATATTCAAACAAATATTTCAGAATCTACCGCCTTTATCGTAACAAAATTAACTCCGTTAACATTTGCAGCTGACCGTTACTATGAGTTGAGAAAATGCGTAGAATTGGGTTAGTTGATAGTCTTTTATGAGTTGGGATTCGGATTAGTTCTGTTAGATGATGATGATAACACCTGTTAATTAATTAATTAATTAAGTAATCATATTGGCGCAAAATGATAGAATATTATGAGATTACAGGAGATCATGTGCAACCGTGCGTTAGGGTTTAGATCTGAGGAATCAATCAATCAATCAATCAATGGGGCACACGCTGTGGCACGTGTTGGTTCATGAGTTTGCTTGCGGTATAAACTTTAACTTTCTCGAAGGCGAAAGGGACGGATCGATACGACGCCGGTTCGAACGTCCGTACGGCACGCAACCCGCGGTGGGTTTGAGTTTGTAAGTTATTAATTAATAATTTGTAGTCGACCTTGAGCATCAAAATTAAGCTCGATTACACATTTTTAATTAATTAATTAAATTACAAAAGGTACTTAACGCAGATAAGCAAAGTGGAAATTAGAACTTGAATTTTTGGATTACTTGTAAAATAATTGTTTAACTTGATTAAAAATAATCTCAATCAATACCAAATTGTTCATTAATGTTTGGCATTATGTCACGTTTCATTTGGTTAGCCGAATTTAATTACATTGGTTCATACATTCTGAATTATTATTATTATTATTATTATGCGGCCTACCATGAATAATTTAATATACAAATAATTATCTTAAATTAAATAATATTTATATTTATAATATAATAATATAATATTATACAAGTATTCGTTAACGGGTGATAATTTAAAAATACGATCATGTTAATTATATAATTTTATTCATAAATATTTGTTCATTGGTAACACTAAATAATCATAAATTTTGTGAAAAAGGTATTAGAAATGATTTTTTTGGTTTATTTTTTTATTTAATTAATAAAAAAATAAAAAAATTTTGTTACGGGGAATGATTAAGCTAAATAATTAATGTCAAGCATTGTCCATGGAAAAAGAGAGAAGAGTGGTCCTCCCTAATCTAATTGCTTGTGAATTGATGCAACAATACATGCTATTTGAAGGACCCATTTTAAAAGAGACGATTAGTATTTAATAATTGTGATTTAACCATAAGATTTGACCTCTAATCATAATACTATGGTGATTAATTGTAAGATTGTGCAACTCTTATATCCTAATTTACTTGTTTGTTTCCCTCGAATTGTTGTTGATTTTCTCGGGAAAATCAAATTAAATTTACCTAACACGATCATAAATCTACTTTTATCTCAACTACGTTAATCTATGTTTACAACCAATCACTGTTGTCACGTGTTCTCTTCATCTGCTGATCATCCGTAGCCGCAAATTCTGAAAGATTTAACAAGCTGCTGATTGGGTATGTGGCAATAATTCAGCATAGAAAAGTAGCAAGCCAGCAAGCTTTGACAAATTACTGCAGCAAACAGAAAGCAGACATGACAATAATTTGAAGCAGGAAGGAGGAGAAGGGCAGATACAGTCCTGAAATTAATGAAAAGTGGAAGCAGCAACTACTTTCCTTTTTCTTTTTTCCAGCTTATTGCTAGCTAGCATAAAAAGCACTTCTGATTACATTTGCTGTCTCACTGTGCTTCTGAGAAAAGCACTTCAAGAAAGATTGATTAATACCCACATGCATAATCACATTTAATACAGTACTACTTTATAGACAATTAACCCTTAATTAGTGAGATTCCAATTAAAGTGTGAACTCTGACTATGACACTCCAACCAGATTCTCCATCTCTTAATTAAACATAAATATTCTTCAAAGATAGATCTCTTGTAATTTTGTTTACCATTCACATTCGCTTGAGCCATCACTTGTCCACTACTTACTAATTTTTTTTAGAGTAATTAAAAGGAGATTGAGTTATAGTACAGGTCAAATGTGATGATTAATTAAAACAGCTAAGCATATTTTACAATAATTAATACTGGAATAAAATAGTTAAAAACTCCAGATTTGATTTATTCTATAAAGACAATGTCTAGACCATGTCTCTCATGGGTTAACATGAGCCATTGGTATTGAGTTACATTATTTATACGAGCAAGAAGCTGTCTCTTGCTATTTGTTTACTAAACCACCATGATTTCCGTATCAAATTGTCTCCTCCATGTTTATCCCTGTATAAAGGGGACAAAGTTGTTTCAATATTGAATTGGGAAATTTTCCCTAGGGCAGAATTCACTATCTACATATTTTAAGGGATTTGTGAGAAACTAAATGAACCCAGATATGAACATTGATTATTTTCAGCAGTACTCTCTCTCGAAGTTGTTTCTACTTCTAGTATCAGATTCTGAACTTTCTAACCAAGGAAAAAGAAACAGAGCAAATCACAATACAGATCGTGATATGGGATCTCAATCCCGTTTATTTGGGGAAAGTGCAAAAGAGAGAATCATTTTCTGAGAATTCATACACAAGAATATGAGTGACAAAGAACTCCGCGTAAATTTGATATGGGAAGAAAATGAAATGTGCATGTAATTCACAGATCTTTGTCTGAAGAATCGTACAAGTTTCTCCCACATCGATGACATGCTGTAGAAGCAGCATAGGAAGTTTTTTCTGGCTTTGTCTTCTGCATTGTTGGTAGATCAAGTTCCAAAACATCATGCAGCACCTTTGATCCTTCTTGCAGCTCATCCAAACTGAAAATACCACAAATATGTCATATGGATGAAATGTAAAACTCAAGTTTTGGGACGACAACAATTTTTGACCATAGGTTCTCAGCATTTGAGAGCATATGGTTCAGCATGGTAAAAAATCAGCAGTAACGGAAGGCCATGATAACATAAAATCTCAACATGGGCTAGTCTACAGTTGGACTGCAAAACGAGACGTCCTGCAAAATTAGAATGCAAAATGGCTGAATAAAGTATGGCAGAAAGTTGAAAACTGAGTCGCACCGCTGACTCCAACCATGCAGAACTTAATATAAGGATTTTGGTTAACAAGGTTGAGGAGCACAACTTTATTTTCCTTCTGTGAAGTCTGAAGAATCATAGACAAAGGCCAACTACATAATTTAATTTATTCCTTCTGTGGGATTCCACCTACTCATCAAGCCAATGTCACCCAAGAAGTCTTCTCATTTAATCAAATATCAATTCTACCATATTATTTTTCTATCAATTGATTTGTTAAAAAAAATGATACTTGTAAAAGCTTGAAATTTTAGTGACATGAGAGTGTTGAATGTTCATCAAGCATGTTTCTTCACCTTATTGAGAGTGGGGGAGTTAATCGGACAATGGTATCATGAGTAGGCTTAGCAAGGACTCCTCTTTCCTTCATCTTAAGACAGATGTCATATGCAGAAACAGGCAATAAAGCCTTGCCCCGAAACTCCACTGCATTGAACAAACCTCTTCCTCGAACTTCCTTAATGTAGTTTGGAAATTGCTGCTGAATTTTAAGCAAATGTTGCCTGAGCTCCTGTCCCAAATGTGCTGATCTGTCAAACAAGAAATAAATGATCAACAAATGCTTGTATCCAAATATTTCAACATAAACAAAACAAAGAAAAAATTACATGAATAGAAGCTCAACATTAATAAATGGATAAGTTAAATTCTCTCATATGAAAACCTTATATCTAGTGGTTGAACTTTAGTTTCAAGAAGCCACACTGCAAGTTACCGGAATTCAAGAGACTCAACCCTGCTAAAAGCTTATGATATCAGATTGGAAAAAGAAGGAAAGAATGGTTAAGTAAGTCGTTATGCAAACTAGGAAGATGCCTATGATCCAAATCACAAGGGGTATTTTGATGCAGGTTTGTCAGAAACTTCAAAATTCAGAGCCCAGAACATGGAAACTAGCAGAAGAGAGGTCAAATTTTTGTCACACCTTATACTCTAGAAATCTAAATATTGGATAACAAAAAATATAAAACACTAATACAATTTTCAAGAATTAGTGATTTATTTTCCAGGTATAGTTCTATGCAATCTTGCTAATACGATGTCAAGCAATGAATTTGATACCTCTCAGCAAGCTTCTCATCTTTGATCACATCTAGTGAGGCAATAGACACAGCACTGGCCAGAGGATTTCCACCGAAGGTGCTGGAGATTAAAATGCAAATAAGTGCATGGTGAGCTCTTGAAGGATAACTCTGAATAACAACTAAAAAGAAGACATATATGATTGAAAGGGGGAAAAAAATAGATAGCTACGAAAACCTAAGAAAACAACTAAGATAATTACTTCCAGATGATTGTTCATGAATGAGGAACAGGTAATATAAGTCAAAAGAAACTCTATATAGTATACAACAGAGAAACACGAGCAAAATAATCAAATATATAGGTTTTACCAAATGCGAAGGCAAGAACTGATGCAACTTCTCCAACTAACAGAAGATTGCAGAAGACAGTAATAACAGAGAGACATTCTATACATGCATTTAATTTCCTAGTAGGTCTAAAGTCTGTAGCTCATCTCAATACTTAGTTTACCATCCATCACAAATGCACTTTTTAAATACAAAATAGAAGAACTTCCAGATCTTTTGGTAAACCAAAGACTTCCTTCAAAAATGTGTAACAGCCTCCAATTCAATTCAACTGATCTTGGATCAGTATTCACTCTAGCAATAATGCTGTGAAGCTCCAAATTGAGTGCTTCTCTGTATCTACTGCCTGATCTCCTATATCTAAGCTACAAAATTTGCAATCTAGTTTCACATGTCTTAGCAAAAGTTTCTCAAGAAATATAGGTTTTAGAAATTGATTGTTGGTGTTTGACAGTGACCAATTTCTTCATGTAAAACAGCAGGTCTGGGAAAAATGTCAGGCAATAAACAATTAAATGCAGCAGTATAAAAGCAAACCTTCCGTGCTCTCCAGGTCGAATGCAAAGCATTACTTCTTTGTCTGCAAGCACTGCACTGACAGGTATGACTCCACCACCCAATGCCTTTCCTAGTATCTTGATAAAGGAACATAAAAGAAATTATTAGATGGCTAGAAGCATGGCTAAGAAGTCTATTTAATGGTTGGATTGTTTATGTAGAGTAAGACTTATTACTTTAGTGACAACATTATCTTCAAAACTAACTTGGAAATCAAATATATTTCACCATTGAAATGTTCTTGATACTAGATGATGATGTTTCCAGTTTTATCAAAACTTGAATTCAATGTAACATTCAGCTATTGGTTCATGTTTCTCAATCCTAGCCTTTCCTTCCAGTTATGGCCTCTTGATTTATACAGCAGATTTCAAAATCACTAAAAAATATGCATTTTCTAGGGTTACATGCTAAGCCTAATGTTTCAGTAATTGGCATGGCAGCTCAACTCCCAACAGATTTTGATATGACAGAACTGGAGTTTCCCAAATGGCTAAAATATAAAACATGTGGCATTTCCCATTGGCAGCTGCTTTAATGCCTCCTACCAGAACTGGAAAATGTAACAGCTTGTAGATCAGCCATCCTAAACTACAATCTGGGCAACTGTCACCCAACACTGGGGAAACTCAACAAAAACTAAGAACAGAGAAAAGGACCTTACCACTATGTCTGGGCGAACTTCTTCCCAATCACAGGCCAGCATTTTTCCTGACCGAGCTAATCCACTTTGTATTTCATCAGCAATCATTAAAATGTTATACTTTGAGCAAAGATCTCTAACGGCTTTCAAATAACCATCTGGAGGAATTATAACCTAGCCAAAAGAAAAATGTTCTTCACCAAAGAAGGAGATCTAAATAATTACAGAAAGATGCTCAATCCGACTTGGACAACCAATTAACTTACTAAGCCTCCTAATAAGAAAACATATTAAATAGAAATGGAGAAATAATAAAAAAAAACCTCCTTTTATCTGTAACATATAGGCGGCTTTGGACAATAGTTGCATTTGGAAAGGACCTACTAAATTGGAAAAAGAACAAAAATGCTAATTAATTATATAATATGTGTAAGTCAAAAGATTAAGAGAATTCTCTTATGCTTTTTATGCATTTTTTTTAAATCAAATGCATTCATCGAGATGCCCAATGAAGTAAGAAATTGCTAGTTTCATGAGGTTGACACAAATTTCCCCTCAGGCTTTCTCAATTATCCTAGTTTACATGGATATTTATTGCATACCACATACCCCAGCCTCTCCTTGAATAGGTTCAAAAAGAAACCCAGCTATTTGATCTTCACATTCTGCACACCATAATGACAAAACATAATAAGTTTGAATGCTAAACAAATCCAGATAAACTAATAGTTCATGAAAATAAGGCCTCTAAAACCAATCAAAAGAATATAAATAGAGCAATCACCCGAACAAAATTTGAGGAAAAAAAAGGATCTGGAATGTTCACACCTTCAAAGATTTTCTCAAGAGCAACTTCATCACCAAAATCAACCTTAAGATGGCCAGGTAACAATGGCCCAAAACCATGCATGGCCTCATTGTCACAGCTCATAGAAATAACAGCCAGTGTACGACCGTGAAAGCAGCCACAACAAGAAACAATGATGGCCTGCATACGGTTCAGCCTCAGTAAAGGATTAAAACACTGCATTGAAATGGTTCTTGATAACATGACAGGTAACCAGTAAGCAAAATTTAAACTAACATTTCAATAGCCAATGGAATTCTACATCCAATCTACAAACTTAAAGAAACAACAATTGTACTATAACCGCAAATACTGAATATCAAAACTTAACGTGAATAACTAAAAAGTAAATTTTTTTACATTCAATAGTAAATGAAAGGACTATGCATGGAAAATGGAAGTATACAACTCCACTAACACAATCAACATGCCATATCTATGAGTTCGCATCGAATGCAAGAAGTACAATAGACAAGAACTTCAATTATCCAGTAAATGGAACTCAATACGATCCCATAAGACTTATTCAAAACCATGAAACCCAAAATCATAACTTCTCATAATAAGCATGATTATGGAAGGATTCTACCTTGTCTTCGGGAATTTTTTTCTTCTCATAACCCCATTTCCTGGCCAACTTCAGAGCTGTTTCCACACCTTCGGCACCAGTATTCATAGGTAGCACCATATCATAGCCAAACATACTAGTTAGATACTCTGCAAATACTGGAAATTTATCATTATAGAAGGCTCTAGAGCTGAGTGTAAGCTTTTGTGCCTGCTCTTGTAGTGCTTTCATGATCTTTGGATGACAGTGTCCCTGCAGCAAGAAGTTATGAACCAGTCAATATTAAGGTGCATCCAAAAATCATTGTTAAAAATGGTACAAACCAGAAGGGCATCAAGATCTGGAACAATAAGCCTAGCAGAGAAACAAAAGAAGTGGCAGAAACTTCTGCATTCTGTTTAGGTTAAGACCAGAAAGCTGCTACCAGTGAATCGAATAATTGGCAGAACTGCAAATTATGAATTTCTTCTCAAGTAATCATCACATATGGCAAGCTCTTGGAAAGAAAAATTCATGATAACCTAACAGTTTGAAAGACACAGTTGATTAATGGAAAAGTACAGAGTTGTGGCATAGTTATCCCATTGTTAATATACCTGATTAACTGCAGAGTAAGCTGAGAGAAAATCAAGATATTTGTTGCCCTCTGGATCCCAGATAGATGATCCCTTCGCTTGAGAGAATACAATGGGAACTGGGTGGTAACTGCATTTGAAACAGAAAGTGACTTTAGTTAAGATACAAGCAAGAAAAAAATCCACAAATTGCAGAATCACAGCCTTTGACAACAAACGATGGAAAAAAAGAAAGAATGTTTCCACAGCCATAACAAAAGACAGGGAAGATTTTCTGGCCAATTTGGCATCGATTTTGGATATAGAATCAACTTGGACTAATTTATTTCAACTAATTGAGGAAGTTCTTAAAGGAATTGACCTTTTAATCACCATCTAAGCCAAACAGAATTCGGCTTCACAAGAAGCTAAAAACTCCAAGTAGACTCTGTAACCTGCCCCAAAAATCACAAATGAGAGCTAAGACCCAAAAGCAAGAACAGAGCAACACCTTGGCCAATCATATGCTTAGTGTCTAGCACATATATACCCAAATCTTGCAATTGAGGAGCAATATTAGGGCCTTAATTAACAGTGAAATTTTTAACGCTCATAGAATGAAAGGAGTCTTGCAAGGAATATTCAGATACTGCAACACATTTCATTGAATTAAGTCATATGAATGTTGCCCTTGTTACCTTTTTTAGTTGCCCATCTTTACAACATACACCTTACATTAACAATTGTTCCTGCTCTGTCTATTTATTACTCAAAGAGCATCTTTGTTGAGCTTATTGATAGTAAATATTGCACATGGACCTAAACATTCATTTTTTATCTTCAATTTTCTTTCACTGTATAAAGCATCCACATATGTTCTCAACTTAAATGATCAGATTTTGAATGACTTCTTCCCATTTTTGATGTTCATGCAACACGTGGAGGTAAACTGCCATGCTGCATGCGTTCACCTTATGATCCCATTGTTACAATCGTGGCTCTCAGGAACTAATTGATCCGTTAAAGCTTCTTTTGAAAGCCAAATATAACACAATAAACACCACAAAAATATACGCTATGTCTTGAGTATCATAAACTAAACTGAGCTGAATTTCTTAAGTTGCAATTAAGATGCCAGGTTATAACGAGAATTTGTCAATTGACATCTTGTATCTTGAGCAGCAGGTGCTAAAAGCATCTGCCTGATCAGTTGATAGAAACTTATACTGTGCAGTAGTGGACCAATTAGACAAGGAGATCATCTTTACAAAATCTAGAAAGGGAGAGAACAATAGACGGAAAGCAAAACCCAGAAGCCAAAACGTGTAAACGAATCAAAGTTCCAAAAGTAAAAAAAATTCTTCAATTATGAATATTCAGATTCAAATAAACAACCCCAGAACTTGAACACGTAATCCCGGAGATGATAAAACTAGGTAGCAATACAAAACTCAGAAACCAAAAGATAATAAATTTCAAGAAATTTTCAATTATAAAATAAAGAAGAGAAAAGACAGAAACTGACTTGTGGGCACTGAATTCATATTCCAAGTTGATGAGTTGTTGAGAAGATGAAGGAGAGGTGCCTTGAGGTTGAGCACCGTAACTCCTCCTACAAACTCTGCTCAATAAACACTGCAAATTTCTTCTTGTCGCCGCCATTGAATTCATAATAGTATCAGATAGTTTGTACTTTTGATATTAATTGAACTGATATTCGAACGGTTGTTTCGTCAGGTAGGATAGCCAAATGTTTAAGAATGTCATTGATAGGAACAGACGTCTAAGTTTCCATATATACTAATATTTAGTTTACTTTTGTCTGCTGTGTCTGTTCTGTTCTGTTCTGTTCTGTTTAGTGCTGTGGTACTCATCTCAAAGCACAACCCACAATATCCAATTCAATGCCACAGTCCCAAGTAAGAAATAAACGAAGAACACCACCCCTTCGGCCCAGTAATTTTTCACCAATGGACATGGAGAGCCTTTCGTTGTTAGTAGTGACCCCAAAATGTGTTCGAAATTTTATAAACAAATTTGGAATTTCTATCTCAATTAGTAGAAAGTCAATTCCTATTTATGTAGCATTTAAATTAATTTATGAACAATAATTGGAATGTATTTTAGAATTATCCAGGTGACAGAAGGCAAAGGATGATTGATGATTGAGTGAAGGTATGAAAGTTGAGCATCAGAGCCCATAGAATTAGATAAAAGACAATGAGCTAGGAAGGTAATGGACATCCACATAGGCATGGCATAGATTATCTACAACGACAGAGGTGCTTTTCTTTTTGATAAACTTAGAATGCGATTGTCTTGCAAGGATTTACTCTGGCACATGAAAATAACAGTACCCATTTTTTTAAAACTCCACCAAAAACTGTATTAAGTCTTTTTTTTTAACTGTTCTAAATACTATTTATTTATATTTTAATTTTTTTTAAATATATTTAAAATTTTTTATTATATATTTTAAATATTATTTATTTATTTATTTTATTCGTTTTAAATTTTATAAAAAAAATTTTAAATTCAACACACAAAAAAACAAAAAGAGATCAACTACCCCCATACACTGCAGCCAACCCTTGTCTTGTAATAAAGTTCAATAAGCATAAACACAAAAATAAAAGCTCTTAAGAAAAAAAAATTCTCCAATTTTACTTTCCTTCTTTTGACGGTAGTGCTACAAATACAAAATTATTCGAACATACAATATGACAGTATTATATTATTATTAAATGACCTGCATTTTGACATAAATAAATAAAAATTCGGGAATGTAAAAAAGATTAGGTAGTAAGTAGCCTTCAAGTGTACAGACTATAGATATACACTTCCATTATCCTGTGCAGGAAATATTTTCCTTTTACATGGCCTAAAGCTAACAAAACTTCAAAATAATTATTCGTGAAAATACACAGATATGATCCAACAGAAAGAAAAGCAGTTTTCTATCCAAATACACGTTCCAGATGAAATAACATTCATCTATCCCTCTGACAAACAACGCAAGACAAGGCAAATGCATTTATAAACCCTTGTTTGAGCCTCTACAATAAAAAAAATTTCTGTACTTACAACACAATGGACAAAATATTTCACCAATACAAACTTAATTTGCTATGATGACATCATTTCAAATGGGGAAAAACAAAAACGAAAGAGTATCATAAGTTCTGCAAATTGACGACACTAATCAGGGCAAGAAGATGTATAAGATAGGGGAATTCCTAGATTTCACGTGCTGAATACAGGAAACCATGTTCAGACTAAAAGCTCTTCAAAGGAAGAATAACATGCACACTGACATGTATTATCTCACTAGGCAAGGTGTACTCTGTACTTCCCAGTTCTAAATATTGATTGACAAGGCTATACAACAAGTGGACTAACTAAAAAAAAAACATTGGAAGTGAGATCAGTTGACTTTGAACAAGTTTGTTCAGCAATAGAATCCTAATAAAATGAACAAATGGAGACATGACACACATCAATAATGGCCACGGGAGTCATGACATGAAGTGCACACTAAGTAATACTATAGCTAAATAATGTTAGTGCTGCTCCGCTGGATGCCACTTCAGGGAAGCAGTTGTGACATATAAAGGCAACATCTCCAAATGCTGTTAACAAAAGAATGAAAAGAATTGACTAGATAAATTATACTATCAAGTTTATGGGTGGCCAAACCCTTTTGATCAACAGAAGAACAGCAGAGCTTATCGACACCCACAGATGAAGTATAACCATTGACAATCACTGATTTACCATAGGATATGAGACTTGGAGACAAACATTTTGTTAACATGGAAGAGAGTATTGTTAAATGAAGATAGCAGCACAGTACTTCACTGACGCTTCTGTGGTCTTCGATATTAACCAAGTATATTTGCATGCTATGATAATATTTTCACGGCCAACCTGACAATATCAGAATAGGAAGGAAGAATCTCTACAAAGAAAAGAGAGCATAGAAATTTTATACTAAAATATCTGTGAGTGTGGTCAGCCAATGTTCCCCCTAACCGGCTCCAGACTGATTTAACAGTACAAAAAAAATCCTTGTGCTGTAAATTCTATTTAGCTGGAGCACATAGTAAAAATTTAAATAAACTTTGACCAATAACAAGCTTAACTGAATTCTGATTCAAAAAAGAGAGCTGTAACATGAAGCAACAAGCCAGCAAAGCATGAACCTGACACAGTTCGCAATTGGTCTATTAAAACTCCTACTCTAAGAACAGATATGGTACCTAAGCAAGGAAAAGTTCCACTGTGGTTTATCTTCAATTAAGAACAAAGGAAAGCTTTCCAATTAGAAACAAAAAGGAAAATTCACTTGTTTTTTGTTTCTAATTGTAACCAATAAATGGCAAAAAATCAACTAAAGAGTATCTAGGGACAAGATTTGTGAGGTTAATCCAGAAAAGTAATGCCAATAGGTTTCAAGCACAGCATGAGCTGAATTTTAAATGGCTATAAAAGCTTAAAATAGCATTAGCCGCAATGGAAACACAGAAATGGAATAGCATTTTACAACAAACCAAAGCAGTTTGTGGTTTAATTGCAGCATCAATCTGATTAGAAACCAGGAATGAGAAATGAGACTAAGAAATATGAGAAACAGGAGGGGAAACTCAATTTTCCATAGAGTTTTATCATATTTAATTCCAGGGGATCATTTCCCTTTACTTCAATGATGCACAAGCCAGTAAGGAGATTATTGAGTGAGAGGAACAATTACAAACGGCATTCCGGTTTGCATAGTTAACGGAAAAGCTCCTTCAGGCCAGAAGCTGAGGAGAAGAGATTGAATGGCAGAAATATAGCACATAAATATTGTGAGTTTGACAATAATAGCACTGAAAAAATTTCCACGTGCACACATTAAATTTATAGAGTATAAACAATATTGGAATTGTGATGGCTCCCAACTAATCCAAGACAAGACCCAACAAAACAATACGCAGGGAAAGAAAGATCCTAAAAAGTTCTAGGATACTGAAGAAGAAGAATAGATTATGCAGCAGAGAAGGAAACCTAACTCCCATAAATGTATTAAATCGGCAACAAATCTTCCAGCATGAACGTGCCAGGTATGGGAGGAACAAGAAGAGCTTGTTGAAGTAGCCAAAATATTCAGTAATCCTGAGAATCAAACCTAAAGGAATTAAGGAGAGGATATAATTTTTGACAGAGCACAGGTTCAGGAACAAAACTTTCTAATTTGGGCAGAGACTCCAGGATCCTCAGGTTCAACATTCAATCTGTATTTCATTTTTTTTTCCAAGCCCAAGATTCTAAGCATTCACCTTCTAATATCATGAAGTTTCCTTAAAACTCATGTGGCCATTATAAATGCCTGAATCAAGTTCTCAGCAGCATGCTTCTGCTCAGGTGTGCCAGATATAACAGCAACCCGATCACCCCTAGAAGATTTGGAATCAGACATTTCTATCATTGCTCCTGATATCTGAAAGAAAAACAATCATGAGAATGCCATCATTTTACAGTTAATAGTCATTATTAAGATGAGACAAACAACATATTTATCCGTCGACCCCTTTACTCTTGTTTAATGAGAGTAGCACAAATCCGAGACAACATATATGGTTCACATACATACACACTTGTAAATGCTGTCTATATTTTGATAAATTTGTCATTCGGCTCGATATTAGCTTCTGCTCAATGCACACAAACTAATTCATCATGAGAGAGAGAGAGAGAGAGAGAGATGGACCAACCTTACGAATGTTGGCTAAATTTGCCCCACCTTTGCCAATCACTTTGCCAACTGCATTAGCAGGGACCAATATCTCAAGAGTTGAGGGAGCAGGCAAACTGGACACAGGCATAAAGTCAAAAAGCAGATTATAATGACAGCTGTAAAAAGCAGAGAAAATGTTTAATAAACGCAATGTACTAACCCTCCATAAAGCTTGGATGAATAAGAGGACATGGATCCATAAAGGCTGTCACCCATCTATCAAAAAGAATCAAAACAAAATGACCGCTACCACAAGGGGGAATAACTATTAAGTAATATGAATGGAGAACATTCAGAGAAGTTAACCATCATTGAAAGAGTAACACAACAGTATCACCAAAAGATTGTTGTGAAATCAGTTTTCTTAGTTGAATTCCTTCATACAATATAATAAAAGGAAAGATAAGTCAAACCAAAAAGCAGAAAAGGAAAGAGAGAAAGGGATTGATTTTCAATCCACAGCATCTTCCAACCATCACTTAATATACATTAACAGATCCTTATATTAAGTAAACCCCAACAACCAAAGAAAACACAATTTTAATTAGAGGTACATATTTGGAAATCATACACAAGAGCTTTGAGATATCATCTGCACAGATATGGCTATCTTAGGAATTTTTTAATCTATGAAACATTTCCTGACCATATTTACCATCCAAGAACCATAATGAAAACAAAAAACATGGAGGAACTTCTAATTGCTTAAAAAGTGTGGAATAACCAATGCCGACCAAAATCAGAAAACTTTATTTCGATTAACATATATCCTATCCTTTTGAACAACACACAACACAACCACATGCAAGAGGTATGTATAGCAGGAGAGGACAAGAAATACAAGCATATACAGATAACCATGCTTCAATGAGTTGTGCATATCATATAAAAGGTCAAAGTAATGTTTTTTCAACAACTTCGAATTCAATCCTACAAAATTGAGCTTCATGACCTGTATTGTCCCAATGGCCTAGAGTATAGAATGTCTAAATATTTTGTTAGCATTTTCAAATATTGGAATCAAAAGAATGATAATGATGATTAAAACCATACACCAAACTGACATACCGACAAAGATCCATATCCATAGAGGCTGCTAGAGGAAAGCATGCCTAAGCCATTTCCAGATTCAGCCCTCTGATCATAGCTCAATGAAGCAACTGGGGGAACAGATGGCAAGAGCGGTGGCATCGAAATACTAGTGCCACCTGAGTATAGGGAATCAGCACCAACAGGAGGGTTACGAGAACCATCCCTATCTTTCAAAGCATCATCACGGAGTCTCAAAACAATCTGTACAAGTGCATCTCTCACAGTACCAACTTCTCCTACCACCTAAATGCAGATAAGAGTCAACCCAAAAGCTATTGCACAAATAAAAAGGAAAATGCAGTATAGAACTTCAAAGATGTAAAAATAAAAGAGACAATATTATAAAACTGACCTCTACAAGCTCATCATTGACATCAGCACATATAGGTTTATCCCCTTTAGATATACGGACATCAGCTTTGGTCCTTTTCCGAATTTCATTTATAATTGAGCCACCCTTTCCAATAATGCAGCCAATAACTTTAGATGAAACAAGGAGTCGAATATTGACTGTATCATCATCTTCATCATTTATCTTTGTTTGCAGCAAGAGTACAGCTTCAACCGCCATGGATTTTATATCATTGGGTGACTGCAAAACAGAAGACATATCACATAACCAATACACTTTACTTTAAGTATATCATGCACATCATAGGAGATAAACAAAAGAAAAATATTTAACCTCTAATATAACTGAATAGAATATAGATAAATGCTAAAAATTTGGACACCATGTTAAAGTATTTTCATGCCACTGCCATAAACTCAATTATGAAGATTGAAGTAAGCTTGGCTTGGATCTTAGGTTCACATATGAAGCCCGAAGAAAATGTAGATACATTTTGATGACATCACAAAAAGGAGTAATTCATTTTTAGCATTGTCTTTCAGTAGAACCATGCGTTTCATATAATAGATGAGGCTGAATGTAACATCATGATGCAACGTGATAAAATATTTCCCTAATGAGGAGCATATGTTCAACAACAAATTAGAGGTAAAAATGGTTCACCTTCAGTTCCAACTACTGTCAGTACTTGATGAAAAAACTTTGGACAAACTAGAAAGGGATTAAAACAGAAGGCATACCTCAGTTGCAGTGACAGTTATGATGCATTCATCACGATTGTCCTTAGTATCATCAACATCTATTTGAGCACCACTTGTTTGCCTTATACTTTTAATGGTACCTCCTCCCTTTCCAATGACACGACCAATCTTGTTGAAGGGGCACAAGACCCTTATGACTAATTCCTCAGATCGCGAGGCACCAGCAAGACCAGAAACTATGGGAAGGGCAGCTGAATATACAGGCCATGTGTTACCTGTGTCAGCATAACCCTGAAGATCAGGTATAGAAGGAAGAGATCTAGAAGGAAGGATAGGATCTGCATTTGGATATAATCCACCTGGTGGATAAATAGGAACATCTGATGGAACAATAATGCTCGGAGGAGCTTCTGGTACAGTTGTCTCCAGAGGAATGTCTTCTCTAGGAGAAAACTTGTACATGATAGCAGAAATAGCAAATAATGCTTTCTTCACTGCTTGTGATTCACCACTTATCTGTTCAGATGGAAATACAACATTAAAAGCCACAAAACAACAATCCCAAAAGACGACAGTACCTTGAATTTCCATGGAGACACACCATGAGGGCATTAAAATACAATAACTTTCCTGAATAACTGTAGTCTATTTAAATTAAATGCAATTGCAGGTGAATATTGACAAATG
This sequence comes from Swietenia macrophylla, assembly GCA_032401905.1. NCBI lineage: Eukaryota > Viridiplantae > Streptophyta > Magnoliopsida > Sapindales > Meliaceae > Swietenia > Swietenia macrophylla. The sequence continues at coordinate 2,760,045 of CP135572.1, forward strand.
ACATCCTAGAATTGACTTAAATTTAGTCAGACACCAGCTTTAATGTTCAAGATAAGCAACTCTAAAATTGGTTCACCTTCTTTCGAAACCCAATTTTGGAGTATCATGCACCAGAACAATAATCATTGTCTAGTCACTAAATTGTTTATTAAAATGCTCAGCAGTAAGTAGATTACGAATCTGCAAACTTTTCTGATACTAACCAGAACAAAGTTGTCAAACTCCATCCCACATGAATGAGTTGGGTCAGTGGCGTTCTTGGCAGTAACCTTAATGTTTGTCCTTGTCTTGCTTCTCAGTTTCTTTATAGTTGCACCAGCCTTACCTATGATATTGGCAGATTGGCTAGACGGTACAAGTATTTGACATTCTTCCTTGTCTCTCCGCTTTTTATCATTATCTATGGCATTAGCCACTGCATTAGCAATTGCAGCATGAACTTTGAGAAGAGCATCCTGGGCAGAGCACAAAGGTTCTTTGTCATTGAACTCATCATCAATCTCAACATCTTCCTTATCGTTCACATAGCAGTAAATTGTTATAACCCTATCCTTAGCACCAGGAAACTGGTCCACCACCTTGACCCTCGCCCTTGTCTCTTGCCTTATTGAATTTATAACTTTCCCACTTTTACCAATAACACTTCCAATAACTCCATCTGGGCAAAGTATTCTATAAACAACCAACTCATCACTACCCTTGTCATCTTTATCATTTAGCCGTCTCTTCTGATTCTTGCTATCCCCATCGTAATCTCTTTGGGTACGTGACCGCTTCCCAGTCTCCCCCATTTTTATTCAATGCAAATCACACCTCCTGGAAGCACAAAAGTGTTCTGTATGCAAGAAATACAAGGCGAGAATAAAAAAAGGAGTTAATTGTGCCTCCATTACAGGTACCTAATTGAACAGAATCACAAAAGCACAAATTTATAGAGCGGTCTTAGACTGCATAATTCATCCTTTTGCTTATTTATAATTAGATATGAAAAACTATCACACTATTATAACTGAATTTTATTTCAAGGAAAAAATTCAGGTCAGATTACAGAAATATCGTTGGAAAACACAAATAGAGGTCAAAAGACAAGAAATTTGGAGTCAAATAAACAAATAAAGAAGAGCCCATTAATTCATCCAACGTTAACTCTTCAATAAACCAGAATTTGCATTAAACAAAAGAAGGCTAAGGAGATAAGAACATGCCACAACAATACAACCCGAAAAGAAAAAAGAAACAACCTTGCTCGGTAAAAGTGAAGCTAAAACCCAAAAGAGAACAAAGAGAAAAACCGGAAACTCAAGAGAAGAATCTGAGAGGTCAAGAAGCGCACCTGAGAATGAGAAAAACCCACAGAAAGGAAGAGAGTTTTGAGTGTTTTCACCGCCCAATTTTTCTCGTCAATTCGTCTGTTGAGTTGGAGCTTATGTCCGAGGTTGGTGTTTTTTCTTTTTAATTTTCCATTTTTTGTAGACAGATTTTTTAAATATTTTTTATTATTCAATGTAAATAATTAATATAAAATTAGGATCCGGTTTTGCCATCTGTGTGGGTAACATGCGGGTTCGGACCCTGTGTATAACCATATTTTTCGGTCCGAGTAAATATCGCCGCGAATAAAAAGGCCGTAAAGAAGCAGAACGGGTTTCGGGCAGGATGCGGGAGACCGCATAAAACCCGGACAGGAATCCGTACTATATATATTAATTATTTTTAAAAAAGAATAAAACGAAAATTGAAACGAAAACTCGACTCATGGAGCCTGAAGCTTGTATATACTCGAGTCAGAGAACTAACGACTGTTCAAAAGCTCAAAAACTCCCTCCTCACAATACGCCATCTGCAAGCCGGCACTAGCCGCTTGTGCACTGTCGCAGATTCACTCGCCAGTCGCCGAAACTGTCAGTTTGTTTCATAAGTCTTTGAAGAAATTAAATTTATTATGTTTAATTTTGGCTATTATGTTTCTCTCGATTCTAATGTGGGGTAAAATTGCATCTTTTTTTGGTTGTTTGGGAGCTGATGAAAGAAATAATTTATTTGCTTTTATGGGTACTTCAATTTGTAAAAGCTGTCGTTATGTCTTCATTCCAAAGAGATTGCTTTGGGTGCTACAAGAAGAAGTTATTTGTTTGATTCTGAATCTGTTTATCACTTTATGATAGTGTAGCTGAGTAACTCTTTTCAGTAATATATTTTTGCTTTAACACTTTGCTTGATTACCCGTTGTAACGAGAGTTGGGCTGTCTGATAAAATCCTTTGTAATTTGAAAAAGCTGCATAGGTAAAGGACCTAATAAAGGTATCAGTCGGGTTGAATCCAAGCATCTTTTATCTTTCACTCTAAATCTGGGCAATGGAAGATGATTGAAGGTGCCAACATATTAAATGGTGTACGAAAAGAAAGGCATTGTTATTTTGATTTGGATGTTAATAATTGAGAAAGTAGGTTTCTCAAAAATATCCTGAACTTGATGGGTATGTTTTGGGCTGTCCTTATATGGTTTGTGATGATTTTTGGTAATAATATGCAGAAGATGATTCACAAAGTCATCTGGACTACATGGAGCAAGAATTTTGTGGGTATTCCCTCGTTGATGCAGTAGGAGATTTATGAGTCTCTGTGATGCTAGTCCTCTGGGTCAAAATCATTCTCTCTCCAGGGATATTTTCTCTAATCAAATTTCGCATTAGATCTTTTCAAAAATGAAACAAATTGCCAAATTAAATTTCTCATTCTGAGGCAAAATACTACTGTGTTTTTTTTTGTTTTGTTTTGTTTTTCTTCGTTTTTACACTCAGCTGTACCCTTACTACTTCAAGGATGAACTAGTTGGACCTTAAAATTGGATGATTTTGGAAGTTTGATCCTGAGCTGTCGCAGGTCTATTCTTTCTTGTGCTTCATTGAGTTCGGAAAACCAAATATAACTTTCCTCCAGAGTTTGGAATTGTTTTCCTTTGAGTAAGGCTTTGGCATCTTGCATGCTCTTGAGCACTCCTTTATCTGAGTATTTAAATTTTTTTTTTTCTTTAACCCAGGATTTACTTCTCCCATTTCCACTTGTGAATACTTGACTTTCGAAGACTTTATCTTTTCCCCTCAAGGGATGAATCTGTTTGTTCTTTCTTTGGATGGAATTTTCTTACTACAGGCTCAGTGAGTTTGTCATGTCTGTTCCCTTTGAATGGGCCTCTTGCCTATCAGTCTTTATCATTGGCTCCATTTTCATCAATGTGATTTTCCTTGAGGTTTGAATTAGCAATTCCATCCTTACTAAACTTGTTACTGTTATGCAATTGACAATAGTTTCTACTTCTTGTGATGACTGAAAGAAACTTTAATTTTATGTTCCTTGGTTGGATGATATTTGAGGATTTGGTGCCAACCTTCTAAACCTGGAAATTGTCCTCCATATACAGTGTGCTAATAATTAATATCCCAGTATATTGTAGGACTTGACAGATAGCTTTCTTGGCACTCTCTCTTTACTGACCTAAGTTTGTTGGTACTTGTAGTTAATTGAATTCGTTGTATCATCAAAAAGCTCAAATTTTTGTTTGCTTCTATTAATTGATCTGTAACCATGATTATTTCAGCTTGCATACAGATGGAACAAAAAGTGGAGAACTCTGACATTCTAGTGGGAAGCTCAAGTGGGTCTGATACAGACAGCTCAGATCAAGTAAGTCGTGTGAGGAAGTTACTCTTTCGCCGAATGCTAGTGGGGATTAAAGATGGACGTTTTTTCTTGGGCACCTTCCACTGCATTGACAAGCAGGGGAACATCATTCTCCAAGATGCAGTGGAGTATCGTAGCACCAGACGCTCCTCTCCCTATCCTATGGAACAGCGGTGCCTCGGACTCATTCTTATCCCTTCCTCTTGTAGAGCTTCTTGTCACGTAGATTGCTCCATTGAGGAGCAGTTGTCACTGCTAAAAGTTGATCAATAGACATTAACGCGCCCCATAGAATCTTTTGAACAAACCTTGCTCATTTCAGGGGATGAAAGATCACATTTCTGATTTACATGTTGGCTTTGTTAACTAAATGAATTACCATTACATCATTTTATGATCATTGAATAGTTCTCTCGGCCTTACTTAATGCCATACATCTGTTCTTGTACTTTTGGGGTTTTCCATTATCATGCAGCATTTCATCATCATGAATTCATAATCCAATAAAGCATGCAAAGTCCGTCGTCACAACAAATTACACTTTTCACACTGTTGATAGAGAACATGAACTATAAGAAGAAAAATGATAAAATGATAAACAATAGATTACCAAATAAGGGTTATTAATGTCAAAAGCAGAAGGTTTTATAATAATAATAATTTTTTCAACCTATAATCGACGTCCTAATTTGTTTTTCCTCTTGTAACGTGATTGCTCCTTTATTTATATTTATTTTGTTGAGTCTTGCTTATACAACTTTTGTTTACATCAAGTCACATCAATTTTCTTGTATACAGGATTTGACCGAAAAAGACTCTTTTCCTGGTAAGTTCTCTTCCTTGTACTGATATTTGATGGGTTTTCTTCCAAGGCTGTTCTGACTCTCATCCCCAATGGACTTAACCAGAAATCCAAGAGTGTCACTTTTTTTGCCATGGAAACAAGTGTTCAAATTCGAAGGAAAACGAAACATGAAAAGCTTTGGATGAAAATGGAGAATGAAAATATTACACTATGACAGTGATTATGTATAGCAGAGTTTGCAATTTGAAGTTTTATAACGCCTTCCATATATCAATGCCATGTCTCCCTTTATTAGAGGAGAATATCTAGAGTGACTCACTGCTAATATGGATTCAAATTCTCAATGCAAGCAGTAAAAATATTCAGAGCTGTAAATTCTGTCAGCAAACTGAACTTGGTAAATGTTTAGGAAAATAAGTAAATGACAAGCAAAGTAAATTATTGAGATTATATTGCAATTTACATACTTTGAGATTCAGGGCTTAAGATAATATTGTCAAAACCTGTCACTATAAGGTGTTCCATATAAAATAAGGTAAGGCACAGTTCGGACAACAGTGTCAATTGGTATTGCAAAGTTCACTCCGGAGGATAATCCCGTCCCTGCAGAGAATCATACAATGAAAGCACAAATTTAAGACTTGAATTACATCTATTTACCTTATCAAAGATGATGTACAGTTGAGGAGATAGGAAATTAAGCATCTATTTACCTTTGCGGGTAAAAGTTGCAGTGTTAATTCCAATAACATGGCCATATGAATCGATAAGTGGCCCGCCTGAATTCCCTGTACTGAGTCAAAGTGTTAAAAGCTGAAATTTATTGATATTACAAATTTCTTTGATATGATAATATAGCCAATATGCAAGATTCAAATAGATTGAACGTGATACCAAGCAATCTATTTTCCTATGTTCAAATAAAATCACAGGCAATAATTTAATGAAGCTTCAAAGGTTGCCTACTTTTAGCCAAGTTGCAGGAATACTAGTTTCACTTGCAAGGGACCAAAAAGAAAATAGAAGACACACGGACTGACACTACAACATCAAGAGGTTACACAAGGCAATTGCATTTTGAGTTGAAAATTTATATCTCACCTGCATTAATAGCAGCATCTGTTTGGATAGCTCCTCTAATGGCTCTTCCATTTGGTGAGGGAATCTCCCTGCCAAGTCCACTTACAACCTGTGTTATTTAAAGTAATTTGCATAAAGCCATCACTTTTTTCACTATTTGTCCACTTCATTGCAATGTAGCATGTGATTCATGGCCAAGAGAAACCTAGCATGTGATTTTGTTATTACCGGCAGAATTGGTTTCAACAAATCTTCTTTTGATTTCAATGAAGCACAAAGTAATGATAAGCCATTTGTTAAATTTTTCAGAAGGAAACCGAATGTTCTTGATTGAGTAATTATATGCTTCACAACTTCATTGCTTGAGCAAAAATTTTGACTTAAGCCAGAAAATCAACTCGGTAGTGCTATGATGGATTTCTGTTATGGGGGCTACAGAGACCTATGGTATGTTCGGGATTGAGGTATTGTGACTTTTAATCCTAAATTTATGTAGGATAGAATCACTAAATGTCAAGTATAAGTGAGAGGTTAATGATAAACATTAGCTATTAAGTAAAAGTGGGTATTTTTGTTACCCCTGTTGTTAGTGTGTCTTCAAGTCCATAAGGATTCCCAATTGCGAAGCAGCTCTGACCTACACGCAAATCATTCGATGTACCAAGAACAACAGGCTTCAATTCATACCCTTCAACATCAACCTGCACAGTACATTAGATCAAGCATTTCCAAAACCCTGAAAAATCATGCATCACTGACATTGATGGGAAATTAACCTTATGCAACACAACAACCTATAGTAAATAGTTGGCCTTGGCAAAGGAAAAAAATAATGCCCTTTGGATCTAGTGTCTGTTTGAAATCTATTATCCAAATAATGAGATCACATCTCTTCCTCATGGCCTTATGTAGTTGATATTAGAATAGCACTCTGCATATACGAGTAAAGTCAGGAACAATGGAAAAGATACAGATCTGCGTGGATACCTTCAGAACAGCTAAATCATAAGATGGATCATAACCAACCAACTTTCCCTCCTTGTAAAAGCTATTGCCTCTTGCATCAAATAGAGAAACCTATTGTGAAGAGAACCAAGTATCAGTATTCTGCCAAATGGCCAGTAAACTTGGTGAAGAAACATCAGCCGCATGCTTATGACTTGTCAGAAACGAGAAATGCAGTAAATACAGTAAAGATAACAACTACAAAAAAAAAAAAAAAAAAAGTAAGAAACCTTACAACGCTGCAATCCACTTTGATCTGTGGTCAATTTGGCTACAACATGGTAATTAGTAACCTGTCATACACCAAAAGCAGCAAACCTTATGCATCATGTATAATCCGATAATGCACTCATATCTATGTTATAATACAAAGACAGGTATCCTAGACTTATATGATCAACTAGTAAAGATTGCCGGAAAAATTTTGTAAAGGCTATTTTGTATGTTTTTCACATAGATAAAAAACTTCGGTGCAACCTCAAGTGCTGTTTTGTATTAGATTTTCTTTATGCAAAGATAAGAGTATCAAAGATGTAGTGTAACTTTAAAACTCATCTATGCAATCAAAAAGGACAAGCCAGAAAATAAAAATTGCACATCCCTTTCCACTCAGTTAAGTAGCTTTTCTGCAAATTATTTCTTTGACTAATTAAACTCATAAGATTATCGATAGAACACATCGTTACTAAACCAAATGAATTGATCAATCATATGCTGCATAACGAATTTGAAACGGGAAAAGACAGAAGAGGGATGCCTACAATGTGACCAAATTTATCCCAAATAAAGCCTGAACCAGTGCCTTCAACTTTTGCATTTCCATCATCAATAGGCATCACTTCGCCAGAAGAGCTCTTTGGGATTTTGGCCAACTCAAGAACTTGAATGAAAACAATTGATGGTGAAGTTTCCTACATTAATAATTTGGAAAAGGAAAATGTCACTATAGCACAGACAGAAAATGTCTCTGATAAACGAAGCATCAAACCATTGTCCAGCACTAATACAGCAGAAATCATTGATAATTCCATGCTAACATTCTAATTCAGATAAACAAAACAAGTAAGTTCAATGGCTAACACATGATTCTAGACTCTGGGTTAACCAATCACACTAAAAGCTCAATGGGCAATAAATTAACAACGAAATTCAACTGAAAAGCAAGTAAACAATCGAAGGAAAAACTGAAAAAAAAAAATTGTGGGACCTGAAACAGGTGAACAACTCTATCTTCTTCCTGCTGAAGTTGATCTTGTTGCTGCTGGGCAATAGCAGAGTGAAATGAAGGAAATGTACACAAATTGAGTAAAGAAGACAGTACAACACTTGAACCAAAACCTACGGCTCTTCTCCTGGTACCGACGAAGCTCTTATTCACATCATTTGAAGGAGGAGGAGTTGAAAATGACAGTATTTGCAGCGAACTCTGAAGTACCTTCATTTCTGAATGAGCATAAGCACTTCAAGAATCTAAAATGGTAGTTGTTCAAACCGTTCATTTCCTTTCCCAGAGGATAATATGTCTGACTACGTGGCTTACGATTTCTTTTAACAATTTAAGATTATTTAATTAATTATCAGGTGATAAAAATTAATATGAATTTAACTTTGAGGTTACTAAATATTAGAAATGATAATCCACATTATCGTGTTATGTTCATGTTACAAAGATCAATTTGAACTCGATTTTTTTAATAAATTAAAATTTTTAATTCAATAAAATTATTATAAATTAATATGTTATAATTATGTTATTTATTTAATATTTATTTTTTGTATATTATAATATATTTTTATAATATTTATAATAATATATACTTAAATATTAATTAATCTTATTTTAAATATAATTAAATATTTTTTAAATTATGATCAATACAACTAATTTTTTTTAGAAAATACATAAATAGAAATAAATTTATTAAATTTTTAATCAATTAGTACGTTACAACTTAAAAATTTAAATTCAATATAATTATTAATCATATTATATTATATATTTAATAATTATATCATTTTATAATAATTTAAATTCATAAATATGTGTTAAATTAGCATCAGTTTGACAGATCATGTTAAAAATTATCACTTTTATTAAATATTTAACTTTTAAGAGTAAAATAATTAACTATTAATATTGTTAACAGTAGTAATATCATAATCGATATTAATTCTAACAAATATTCTACATTATGAACCAATAATTAATACAATTAACTTGAAAAGTCATCCTCCTTAAGCTCTCTCGGTTGTTAAATGGCTTAATTAGAGCTTAATTTGACCATTATATAAGTAATTAGGTACAAGTACAACTCATCAACAATATGATATTAAGAATTATAATTATCCTAATCTTAATCCTAATCTTAATCCTAATCATCCTATAGTCAATTATAATTTTAAATAATTTAAAATGAATCATGACAGCAGCAGTGCTATGTCTTACATCTACAAATAATAAGTAACTTTGGCATCTTTCACCAACTATTGCAATGAAATAATTTAAAGAATTAAGTAACAATCAAATTAATCCAAAATTGTAAGAAATCTTACATTATTGATCATGATTGTTGTAATTAATTAATGATTTTCCAAATATGAATAAACTACTTGGAATTAATCAGATTGTATAATTAGAGTAGAATTCAGGGTCGTAATTCATCTTTATTTTTAGAATGATCTAATAATATTAAATAAATAAATTTAAAATATTAAAAAAAATTAAAATAAAATAATAATAAATTAATGTGTAAATAAATTATTTATGTGAGTTTATATATAAATAATAACAAATTAATGTGTGAATAAATTATATTTCTTATTTTTAATATAAATGATTAAAAACTAAAACTAGAAGAACTAAATTAAATGAAATCTTTAAAGTTTTATTAAATCTTGTGTTAATATTTTGTAAAAATTATTAAATCATGTTATTTATTTTGTACAAAAAAAATATATTTTATTTATTTGATGAGAAAATAAAAATTTGAAACTCTTTATTTACATTGTTAATCTTATGTTAATGTTCTAAAAATATTAACCCAATGATTATAATTAGTCCTTTGATTTAATATCAATTAATTATTATATTTTTGTTTTGGAATTTTTTTAAATTTCTTTGATAAGAATTGAATATAATTATATATATATATAAATTAATTCTATTTTAATTTTAAATATATTTTATTATAAAAATAGAAAAAGGGGTAGAACACGAAATTATCTCATCTCCTTTTGAAATAAAAACGAGAATGGGATGAATTTTTATTCCTTTTCTATTTTTTTATCAGGATGAAATCGTTCCCAATTCTCATCTCTTCGAATGGGTAGGAATCTCATTCTTGTAGTGATTATTGCCATCCTTAATTGTACTCATATTACCATTAAATTAACATAATTTTTAGTAAATCCAGAGCATATTCTCCTGATTAATTAAGAGGGATATGTTTATTTACATAGCACACTCTTCTTTGTTTTCATTTTTCAGTCAAATAAAAGTTAACATAAAATTAAAAAAAAATTAAATCACTCATACTAGAACTATTACTTGAGAGTTGATATATATATATATATATAAGAATTAAATATTTGAATAACTAAGCTAAATAAATAAAAATTAATTATTTAATTTTTATGGTTAAAGTTCTGTATACTTTTCCATAATTCTACTTAAATTTGACCTTATTGCATTACAAAAAAAAAAAAAAAAAATTGGTTTAATTTCACTGGTTCGTATTTCTACATACTATATAATGGGATATGATAGAATTAGACGGGTGAATTAATATAATTAATATATTTTTATTTTTATATTATCTTTTATTTATTTATTTATTTATTTATTTAATAGGATTGAATGCTTTTACCCTATATATATTATTTTTAAAATTTTTAAATATTATAATAACGTTTTAAATTTTTTATTTTTTATTTTAAATTTTATATTAATTATTTTATTTTTTATATTTTATAATTTAATTTTTTGTTAATTATTTTAAATTATTTATTATATATTTTAAATTTTATATTAATAGATACAAAGTATTAGGTTATATTGGTTATACATTAGCAATCCCTCAATCATATTATGCTTTTGCGATTAATGCAAATCATGATAAGATGACACAAGGGGACGAAAATGGAACTGTTATAGACAAAGACAACCACAGATATCCCTAAACAAAGTCCGATGTGGATCTCCACGGAAAATTACAAAGTAGAAGACAAGGCAGGACAGAAACAAAACAGCAAGTCTAGATTTCGTTGAATATTCCAGCCCTTTGAAGCCTAATTTGTCGGTTGAACCTCTGAATAAACTCCTCAACCCTTCTGTTCAGTTCTTCGTTCGACATGGCAGAGAACTCATTCTCCTCTTCGCTGGCTAATGACTCTTCCTTTTCGCTCTCTGACCTACGTAAAATATTGTTCTTACTCTCATCACTCACCACTCGTTTTGGTTTATCAGACTTACTACGACGATAAGTTCTTGCTTTTGTTTCGTTAACACCTTTCTTGGCACTTTGCACGCCCTTTTTCTTCTCTCGGAAATTCTGAATAGGGTTTCCAGGCTCCCTGTGGGTGACAATTGCTAGTTTGTTTTCTGGGTGTATTTGATTTTGAGCAACAATGACATCTTTTCTAATTTCGGGCAAATCCTCAACCACTCTTTTGGATATATTTTTCTTGACAATTCCAGGATATTGTGAAACAAATGAGGAAGCACCACAGCTTCGTGCTTGGCTATGCATTACATACTCTTCATAAACATCATGTTTGTTCCCACCGGAGGACGAAAATGCGCCGTAATCGGCGGCAATGATGAGAATGAGAGTGTTAGAGATGGCAAACCAAAACTTGTTGTTTTTCAAAAACGTAGAAGGAGAAAGGTTGAATACATAGATAACAGAAATATAGACAAAAATTAAACAAACAAAGGCAAAGAAAGAAAACCCTCTTGCTCTTTGAGGATGTTCATTAGATTCGTAAGCTAATTTTATTGGTATTTCCTCTAGATATGCTGCTGGTGTCGCCATATCTAGACCGGGAAGGAAGAAGAAAAGGTTGAGGAGTTTAGAGGTCGTGGGGTATGAGAATTAAGTGTGTACTTGCTTGCTCTGTTATAATGTGGTTGGTGAAGTTCCAATGAATAAGTAATCAAGGTAGCAAATAATTGAGCCTACGTAATTCCATGTAGTTCCTAACTTTTTTACGTATTTACTAGCTTGTCCTACTACATTTTAAGACATTGATTTAATCATAATAACATCAATCATTGCCACAATTATTTTTACCGGTAAATACAAATCATAGCAAATATTTGAATGCAATTAGAAAGTCTGATAGGAGATCATTCCTAACCCATATTATGTTAGAGTTAGTTTTGAAGATAGGTAACACAAGCGATTAATTAAAATTTAATTTAAAATTAAAATATAAATTTAAGATTATTATATATTATTAATTATTTTTTAATTTAATATTAATTACTTTTATAATTATATTTTAAAAACTCGTTAAAAACCTTCGAAAGCTTAAAAAAATTTAAGACTATCCCTTAATCATACTTGTAATAAGAGATTCTCTTGGAATGTAAATTCTTAAAATTAAAAGTGAATCCGGTAGAATGCTTATTAATACACATTTTAAAGGTAAGTTATGGTCAAATAGCAATCGCCAAGTTGCCATTAGATGACGGCAAAGGACAAGTGGCAACTCTAGGCTTAATCGAACTTTATCTTTGATTAATTGCAGATGTGTATGGTTTCGAAGAACGATTGATTCTACCTGTCATTATCGTAGCCATGTCCGAGTCTATCATTCATACAGATCAACGGCTGGTTATCATCTTGTACGCAGAAATCCTGTAACTGGACCACATATTACCTTGAGGTTTAGTGCGATTGATGAATGATTGTAGCATTGAATGAAGTTGTTTACGTGCATCTTCGCCTCTCCATGTGTTCGCCCTTTGCTTGATAGATGTCAAAAACACCAAAAAACACATAATAAATAAATAAATAAATACAATATTCATGATTGATGGATTTCACAGCCTTCCTGATCTTACGCACATAAATCTAATTGTGGACCCCTCTCTGCTTTTTGATCTTAAATTCTTAATCCTACACCTGTTCCATATACAATCTCCTTTATTCAGCCGCCGATTGTTGGGTCCCAAATCACTCGGGTGTTTGCCACGTGTCCCTATGATTGATTGATCAAATTAACAAGACGACACAAATATAAAATTAATAATAATATTATAAATTTTTTTTTTCGCTCACTTCAATATATTTTATATCTAAAATTTTTAAATTTTATATAAATAATATATTTTAATAAATTAATTATTTTAATTTTTCACGTTTTATATATATATATATTAAAATTTTATATTAATAATTTTAAATTTTATATTAATTATTTTAAATATTTTATTTTATATTTTAATTATTGTATTAAATAACATAAGTTAATTAGCTCTTGGCTTATTTTGTTACTTAAAAAAAAAAAACCCTTAAATTACGACATGGTTTGTAAACTTGTTTACTTGCATGTTTTGAAAATCTTTGGCTTGGTTTTGGTGACTTGTGAATGTCAAATTGCAAACGTTAGGATGGGGAGCAAAAGCTCGTGGGGTGAAGCAGTGGAGGATAATTTGTCGATTAATGATTGGTTAATCTTCTCTCTTTCTTGCGTGATCGAAGATTCGAAATCATTAAAAAGATAATTAAGACGTTAATCATGTTTAAGCAATGGAGATTTTGCGGTGACGCCAGGAACACTCCAAAGACAGCAAGACCAGACAGTGAGTTTCGTGCATTTATTTGTTTGTTTGTTTTTTTTTTTTAATTTTTACTCTTGTTTGCGGATGCAAAGCCTTGATTTATGCCGCAGCTTTCCGTTTTTGCCATTTGACAGCTCTCATTAATTAATCTTGTTATCGTTTTCAATAAGGTGATTATCAAATTGATGATTATAGTTTGTGAAAGTAACAAATAAGTCCATAAATTTATCGCTTATCTCAAATTTGTTTATCATCTAACTTGATAGTGAGAAATAAACAACTAGAACAAAACCGATATTTTATTATACTCTTTGATAATTATGTGGATTTATAATGATAAAAATGCATGAATTTATTAATTTTTATTTTTAGGATAATCACAATTTAAGCATCGTGGGGGTCAATTTTTTTGACAATTTTTTTATTTGCAAGTTTAAATATATAATGGTAAAAATAAAAATACAAAAGTATTGCTTTCATTAAAAATTAAAAACAAGAATAAAAATAAAATTATAAAAATTAGAAACTAAATAAATATTTTGAAAATAAATAAGAAAGAGTATATTGTTTCTTTGTTTCTCTGAAAGGATTGGTTTCGGATCTCATCTTGATTGAAGGAATCAGTTTCTCCTGAGATTTGGCTACATTGTAAACTTAGAAATTCATTGATAAATTAACGAAATCATTTATCATATTTCCAAAATACAGGGATCAATTCGATAATTTCCCTATTATATAATTGACTAGGTAAGGGGATATTTGAAGTGATCATGATAATTATAATAATCATGGTGGAAGCAAGATCAATGGGTAATTTTTTTTGTCTTGGAACATTGCTTTAGACAATGTTACAACATTTCATCACTTGTGGAGATTATTGTATAAAAGTTATGTTCATTGTCTTCGCTAGAGACCAAATTAACTATACAATTTGTCAAATATCATCCTCATACGTCACTACTTTCATTACTATTAAAGCATAATGATTATATAATTATAAAAAGGATTACCCCTAATCTTATGATAAACCATGTTTGAATTGAAAGGTTCACAATCATTATTAAATATCTAATAATGAAAACCTTAAATATATTGATTATGTTATATTATAAAGTACAAAACTTTATATTAAAAGAGCGATATATATTATTAGATCGAGAAAAATCTATTGAATCAAAGGGTGGTTGAATAGAATAAATTATAATTTACCGTAGCATATAAATATAAATATGATTTTATAATATTATTGAATTTATTAAAAATAAATCTCACACAAATTAAAGGTAATATTTAGTGTGAAAGTAATTTATTTTTTATACCTCATATTTTATTTAAATAAGTATGAGATTTTTTTAATTTAAAATTTTGATTTAAATTATGATATCAATTTTTTAACCATTGATTCATATAAATTGATGGTTGAAATTCACAATTTTAAAAAATATCATCTAATATTCTCAACTCAGCATTTATATATACCATCAGATTGTATGAATTAATTGTCTAAAACTAATATCTTGATTTAAGTAAAAAACTTGAAGTTAATGTAACTCTGCCTTTTAACAAATACCATGTTAAAAGAGAATTTGACGAGGTGCAATTAAATTTTAATAACCTCAAAGTTGTTAGTAATTAACTTTTTACAGTGTTAAATAACTTGGTTATGCTATATTTAATGTCAAATTCTAACTTATAATTTTTAAAATAAAATTTATTCAACACACAATATTTAATTTTATAATAATGAAAACAAACTTCGCCGTTAAAATTAACCTACCAAGTTGATTAAAGTATAATGTTTGTACATTAATAGTGTTGGGACAATATAAAATTTATTAATTAAAAAAGGTGTTAATTAAAATAATAAATTAATAATTTATTAATTTATAGAGTATATTTACAATTTAATAGACATACATTTAATCAACTAAAATTTATTGTATTTAGATTAGTAAAAATAGAAAAAAATTCCATTGTAATTATCTTCTTAATTAAATAATAATCATTGTATTTGCATTAATTTAATTGAAAATAAGCTTTATACGAACAAATACAAAGTATTCTTATATTTCATAGTCAATTAGTTAAATGTTTACAATTACTTCTCATTTGAAAGATGTTCAAAAATTAACCATGATAGATAAAATACATAAAATATTATGCAAGTATAGTAAGGAGTATCTCACATGCACTCAGAGAGAATTATAGTCTAAAATATTAGAGATGAAATCAAACTACGTTTAAATTTATAAAAAAAGTAATAATAGAGTCATATTTTTTAAAAAATATTATATTTATTATATTTATAATATGAATAGGATTACAAAGTTATATAAGAGTTCTTGAAAAAAATATAATTTTATTAATTTATCAAAATTATTAATTTAGTCTATTAATCAAGTTAGGACTATAAAAAATGATTATATATAAGAAATTATTAATTTATCAAATATTAATTTGTTATGTATTTTAAGTTTTATATTTATATTTTAAATTTTTCATATTTTCATTAGTATTTTAGTTTTTATGTGTTGTGTTTTAAAATTTTCATGTTATTTATTTAAATTTTAAAATTTTATTGGATACACCCCCTAAAATTTATAATAATTTTACTTTGTGATGAGTTTTATAGAAAAATACACTGATCTCCCTTCTAATTATTATTGACTAACTAAAAAAATAAATATACACCTAATTTACTTTTTTTTTTATAATTAAAACTTAATAAACTTATCATCGTTTAATTTTTTTTATTCTTTGATTTATTTATATTAGGTACTAATTTATATTCTAAAATTTTTAATAATGTAAAATTTAAATTAACATAAATTAAATATAATATTATTATATTATGTAAAAAATAAATTCTATTAAATTGTTAAAATTTTACAATATGATTATTGGAGTATAAAATACTATATACAATAAAGATTAGAATATCTTATAATTATTAATTAATACTATTTAAAAATTTATATAATAAAGTTATTTTCTTAATATACATAATGAATTTTATATAAAATGGTACATAATTAAAAATTAATTTATTAAAAAATTAATATATATAATTAAATTATTTTTAGATAAATATTATTTTATATGTTTTATAAAATATATCAACGAACTCTAAAAGTTAAATAAAATTAAATATATATATATTTTAATTAATTAATTTAAAATTAAGAGAGGTAAGTATGATTTTTTTATAAAATTTATAGTAAAATAAAATTATTGTAAATTTTAAATAAAAAATTATTTAAATTATTATATTAATTATTTTAAATTTTATGTTATATATATATATATATATTTTTGTAATTTATGCCGAGGCCATAAATTTAAAGACAATGGCATGAGATATATCAAGTCCTAATGGTTATCAATATTCTGTGGAAAACAATCACCCGTTTACAAGTTCCTCGTGGGTCTCATCGTCTTCGAGCTCACGTGACTTATGACTGATCGATTCAGCCTGAAATAATGTCACATCAAATTTTACAATATTTGGCTACAAGGACGGACAATCGACTGTCTAATAGCTATACACTAAGGCAACCCCTGCAGAGATTCCAGTAGGGTGGCGTGAGAGAGAAAGAGATTACACATTGAGCAATGGCAATGGCAACTGTAAAAGGCAATTGTCATGTCGGCTTCATTGAAGCCACTGAACTGAAAATGTAAGTTATATCCCATCAAGGTTTCTCACTTTTTTCATTGAATACCCTATTTGACCGCTGACAATTGTTTCCACTTACAGTAACACTTTGTTTCCATGCGATCTAACATCCATCACACTCTCACTTCTGCAAAGACTGATAGATATTCGCGTATTCCTACTGTCAATTTATGTAAAAAAAAGATAGCAAATATGCATTTTCGGTTTCTGGACTAATCTTTATAGCTCGTTTATTCATGCTTATTTATGTGGGTTTTGGAGTTTGTTTCAATCCCATGCTATTTCTTCCACTTCTTTGTTTCATGGATTCTGTGGCTTTTTATTTTGTTGTGTTTCTTGTTTTGGTTGGTGAGGTGATTGCTGTGCAAAGAGGTTCGGAGGATTTGGGTGAAATGGTGATGGACGGAGATGAGCTTTTGGGTCTTTTTGAAGTTATGTCTTCGCTTCTTGAGGATCCTGGCTGGGCGGATGTGCATCCCGAGCCATGTACTGAAACTCCTTGGCCTGGTGTTGAATGTGAGATTGGTGAAGATATTCCTTCTCTCTTTCATGTCACAAAAGTTCATATTGGCCCTGATGTTATTATCCCAACCTGTAAAGTTTCTGCTAATTTATCAGATTCCTTGCTTAAGCTTCCTTACCTTAAAACCCTCTCCATTTTCAACTGTTTTGCGTCATCTCCAGTCTCTCTTTCTCCAACTCTTTTTGGTGCATTATCTTCTTTAGAACATCTAGCTCTCGAGTCTAATCCGGCCCTTTCTGGAGAGATTCCTCCAAGTTTAGCAAAGATTGCAAGCCTCAGGGTTTTGAGTCTGTCACAAAATAATCTCCAGGGAAACATTCCCAAAGAGCTTGGGGGGTTAATCAATTTGGAGCAACTTGACTTGAGTTACAACAACTTAAGTGGTGAAATCCCTGAAGAAATTGAAGGCTTAAAAAGTTTGAGCATTTTGGATATAAGCTGGAATGGCCTTGAAGGCCAGGTGCCTTGTTCTCTGGGCATGCTTCAGCATCTCCAAAAGATTGACTTGAGTTCTAACAGGCTTGTTAGAAACATTCCTCCAGCTATAGGGAAGTTAAACAAGTTGGTTTTGCTTGACTTAAGTCATAACTTAATACGTGGTCCAATCCCTGAAACTCTCTCAGGTTTGCAACAGTTACAGTACTTAATAGTTGATCACAACCCTATAAATTCTAGGATACCCCTGTTTCTTGGGACACTTAAAAATCTCACATCAATCAGCTTCTCAGAATGTGGTTTAACTGGCCCAGTTCCCAACTTCTTCTCTTTATTGGATAGTCTCGCTGCTCTATCCCTTGACAACAATAATCTCAGTGGGACTGTTCCTCCAAATTTAGGGTCACTTCCATCACTAGAACAACTAAATTTAAGTCACAATCAGCTAAATGGAGAGCTGCGATTCCCAGAAGACTTCTTTGACAGGCTTGGAAAGAGGCTGGATGTCAAAGGAAATGGTAACCTCTGCACAAGTAACAAGCTATATTTGAAGAAAAACATTTCAATGTATCTAGAAATCCCTCCTTGTTCTGGTACAAAAGAAAATGGCGACAACAACGAATCCTTTCAAGAACACCCAGATGATTCAATGGGGATGGAACCATCTTGGTACCATGGCAGGATAAGTTCAAATGCTGCTACTGCTTGTCCATGTACGAATCAGCAAAAGCTAATAGTTTCATCTACTTTTGTCGTCTGTTGGCTGTGTTTTGTCCTACTGTAACAACATTTGTCATGGATTAGAAGAAAGTGGAGATGCGCTGTGCATTTCATTTTACATTATTAATTAAGTTGTTGGAAGTGAGTTTTGCAGAGGGAAGAGTGAAAAAGCTATAGCATTCACTGTGGGCGATTTCTCTATATTGATGTTGATCATGTCTGTGATGTGATCCATCAGTGACTCATGTTGTCTGTAACGGGTAATCTGTATCAGCTTTTTAGCAAAAGAAGAACAGAAATGTCGGATCTCATACTGAACAGCATTCAGCACCTGATCTTTTACAGTAACAAATTTAAGGCACGAATTCTCAAATTTATTGTGCAATAGATTAGACATATATAACAGCACTATTTGAAGTTATATAACAAGAAATAGATGTCCAACCAATACATACAAAACAGCTTAGAATTTTTCAATATGCAGGCCTGTTCTTCTTTAAATTGTGCATGGTGTAGGCTCTAGCAACGTTCAAATAATAGAAGTGGCTGTGCTTGCTAGATTATACAAAACCTCTCCATCTTTATCCTTGCCCAAATACTATTAATTTCAAAAGTTTAAAATAATACAGCAATTTAACATACAATTTAAACATTAAAATATACCAAATCTAACAAGAAATTTTATTAGATTTCTCTCCTAAAATTTGTAATAATTTTAATTTGTAATGGTGTGCATGTAGACATGGTATTTTCAAGTACTTTGTTTTGATTGCTGCATTGCTCGATGATCCTGAGCTTGCCTTGGACTCTCTTTCTTTTTGGTAAGAATACTATTCGTTTTATATATACTAACATATTAGGGTTATCACTTTTGATCCCCAATAATATTACTTGTCTTTATTGACTTACCAATTGGCACTAGAACTTGTTAACATTATTGAAGAAGTGCGAGGAAAGTGAAAAAAGTTGTGTCTAGAATGTGACCACGTGTCTACACAGCATTCGATTTTTTTTTTTTTCATATGCATGATCATGGTATATATTATCAAGTAATTGATGCCTGCATTAAGCTACGATCAAGAGAAAATTACAATTTTGAAGTTGCATGTAATCATGTCTTTTATGCATTATAATTTTTCTTCTTGTCACATATATTAACTTAATGCATAGTTATAAATAGGTTTTTTTTTTTTTTGGTCTCTATGACGATGTGGATGCAGCGTGTCTATGGCTGGGTTTTTGTTCATGGAGTCAGTTGGGTTCAATGCTGTTGTAAAGTTAGTCATTTTGCTATTTTCTTTTTACCCTTATGGTTTATTATTCTATGCCATGCAATTCATTATTCAGTTCATTTACATATGCCACAGATGATTTCCACATGTAACATGAAACTCAATGAAAAATAGGGGTATCCAGTTTCTACTCTTATCTGTAGCAACCCAATGTTAGCTGGAGTATCGACAACTGAATTACCTTCTCGAAATATATGAGCGACATTAAACTCCATGAACTTAAACATACAAAGACTATTTAACCCGCGAGTGAAGAGCTGTTAAGGAGAAGAGAAATGGCTGCTGGAAAAGCAACGAACTACGGCTAGAGGGTCACACTCGGTCTAATGACGATGTCAATAGTGAGACATAGCATTTTCAGTAGTTAGAACAGTAGCCATGAACTCTGCAAAAAAGGAAGATTTGCGCCTAAACAAAGAGCAAATCTCATGTAATTAATATGTGAGAGAGAGATTAGGACTTCTTATATAATTCTCAAAATTTACCTGAATAGGGAATATGGTCTGGGATGATCGGAGGAACGTCGAAGCAAACCATTACTCTTGAATCCTGAATAATACATTTCGTAAAATTAATTCTGACGGGTCTTATGAAAATGGCCTATCACAATCTTTGTAAAACAGTTAGCTAGATGTACGGCTTGGAGTTTATGGGGTGATATAAGAACAACGAAGCATTCACAAGTAACAACCAACCAACCAACCAACCATTTTGGAATTACATGCGGAGAAAGCAAAAGTATGCGATTGGATAACAAGAAGAAACCAAGTTCACCAACTACCAAATATTTACTTACAGTTGCAGACTGCTGCAGCCCGATGTAACTTGAGAGTGGTGATGACACCACACTGCCACCACTATCAATTATAGAATAATGTTTCTCTTTGCCATGCTATCAACTATTTTTGGGTCATAAAATGCTTATAATAATGGAGTACATGCCCTTGAATGTTTGATTTGGTTGCAATGCGGGGTATTCAGATTGTTAAAAGCTTCCATCAATCTTTAGTTTCATGTAAATTCAAAAGAAAATATTGGTGATAAGAACAAAACTTTACAAGAATACATGTCTGTGCATCTTAATTAGTTGAACCTACTTCAATTGATAATTTTTTTTGTAAACGCATAGAAGAGATTTCATAGAAAGTTGGAGAGGGGTTTAATTTATTATTATTATTATTCTTACGAAAAAGGCTAATTAGTCACCGAATTTTATCAAAATAATTAATTAGGACACAATTTGCATTTTTTTTATGTCAATCTCTGTTGAAATGCCATTAATGAATTATTCTAAAATTCTTAATGTGTCCCTTAAGCAACTCGAGATACTGTGTCACAATCTAGTGTCTTTAAATTACCAATAATACTACCATCAACATAAACGCCAGAACGACCATATTGACAATCCTTCTTCACATGTACCGAATCTCAAATCCTTCTCTCTCAAAACTTTCTATTCCCATTAGTTAAAACTCTTTTATTTGAAAGAAAATGAAATTATTGAGTATTCAGCAGAGAATTATAAAATTGAAATGTAAAGCTTAGTTATCAAAAAAACAAAGGGGTTTAAAATATAAAAGACGGTGTTCAAATGAGAAAATTATGGATCTATTTGAAAAGGTTAGTGTATTTTGTCCGAAATCCTAGGAGGGAATCTTCTATTTTGGGCCCTTCAAATTTATCAGTCATTTTAGTGTTCTAAAACGACAAGGACAGGCGTAAAACAAAATTGCAAACTATGTCTTAATTTATAATTTCGTTAAAACTCAGGAACCAATCTATTATTACCCAAACAAATTTCAATCCTGCGAGGGAAACTGGGAACTCATGACGTGCACTGACAATTACCTAGAGCAATAAATTCTCCAGAAACAGAAAAAATAAGGAAAAAAAATCTTGCAGTTGCTGGCTTGGTGAATCAATCCAGGACTAACTTGGTCTGCAGCTACAGACAATCTTTGCGTGCAAGGGGTCCCATACGACAATTATTTGCATAAATGCAGTCATTAATTCCATTGAAAATGATATTATGATTCTAGCAAGCTCAACGCCAACCAAACCAATGTATGCATACTTATCTTATCAGTTTGGTGAAAGCTGCAAGCATATAACGTTTACTTTACATGCCTTTCTTTTTTGGGACTTACTTCAAACTTTCGATACTATTATCTTCAAAATTTTAAATTAATTCCTGATAACACAAACCGAACAGAGCAGCAACTAGTCAAAAGTTCAAGCTTGCTCATCACAAAATCATATAGAATTCCCGCAACCAAATTGTCTACGGTATAGCTTCATCAATACACCAATGGAGTCTCCAGAAGAAGAAATAGTCTACGAATCTGAACCAGCAGATCACTTTGTAGTGAGCTCTAGGCTTGAAAAGGTGTTATCTGATACTCACTTGTCGTATTTCAAGCGGCTGCAGTTGGCCTCTGGGATCGAACTGAAGCTCCTCTTCCGGCTAGCTGCACCCGCAGTCTTTGTTTACTTGATCAACAACGCCATGTCCCTATCCACCCGTGTCTTCTGCGGCCACCTCGGCAATCTTGAGTTCGCCGCCGCCTCTCTCGGCAATAGCGGAATACAACTCCTCGCCTACGGATTCATGGTAATAATCCAAACTTAATATCGTGTACTCAGTTGTTATGGTTGTCTCATCTGTTAATTACATCTATTTCGTGCTTGCAGCTGGGCATGGGAAGTGCAGTAGAAACTCTATGCGGACAAGCTTACGGTGCTCACAAATATGAAATGCTAGGCATATATCTTCAAAGAGCAACAATTGTGTTAGTTCTAATCGGGTTCCCTCTAATGATGGTATACATTTTTTCTAAACAAATCTTGATTTCACTTGGCGAATCAACGGAGGTGGCTTCAGCTGCTTCACTGTTTGTTTACGGTCTGATCCCACAAATCTTTGCTTATGCCGTCAACTTCCCTATACAGAAATTCCTCCAATCACAAAGCATTGTTTTTCCGAGTGCTTATATATCAGCTTTTACTCTTGTCTTACACCTTTTGTTAAGCTGGTTAGCAGTTTACAAATTAGGCATGGGATTGATTGGTGCATCATTAGTGTTGAGTCTGTCATGGTGGATAATTGTTAGTGCCCAGTTTGCTTACATATTGATCAGCGTTCGTTGCAAGCACACATGGACTGGGCTAAGTGGGTTGGCATTCTCCGGGATTTGGGAATTTCTAAGACTCTCGGCTGCGTCTGCAGTGATGCTGTGCTTGGAGACATGGTATTTTCAGGTACTTGTTTTGATTGCTGGTTTGCTCGATGATCCTCAGGTTGCCTTGGACTCTCTTTCTGTTTGGTAAGAATATTTTTCCTTTTACACATACTAACAGATGCGGAGTTTTCACCGTTAATTCCAATTGGCACTAAAACTTGTTGATTTTAATGAAGAAGTGCGAGGAAAGTAGAAAAATGTTGTGACTCTCGTGAGTTCAATGTTTCTTCAGTAATATTATCAAGTAATTAGTCACTGTATTAAGCTACGATCAAGAGAAAATTACAATCCTCTCCATATAGTGTAAAAGTATGAATAGCAATAATTCTACGACACATGAAGACATGTACTATCGCAATATAAATGGCCAGAAACAAAATATACACTTTGGAAAGAAGAGAAAACAAGAAAAAAGAAAGAAAGAAAGAAAGAATGTTGTACTAAAAGACTTGTCTTCGAGTCTTTTCTTTCTTAGGCAAGATTTGACAACATCTCCCAATTACTTGTGAATAAATCTCTCTGAATCATACCTGAGTCCCCACCATTTACTTTGTTGTTTGAATTATGAGTTACATGCAATAATATCTATCATGCATTATAGTTTCTCTGCTTATTATATATATTAACTTAGTGCATGGTTAAAGCTGATAAATGGGTAATTTTTTTAATTTATTACATTGTGGAGCAGCATGGGTATATCTGGGCTTTTGTTCATGGTCTCAGTTGGGTTCAATGCTGCTGCAAGGTTAGTCATTTTTTGCTAACCCTTATGGATTAGTATTCTGTACCATGCAATACATACTCTCATAGTTAAAATCTCTAACCTAGAGGTCAAAATATTGTTCGATTGAAGCAGTGTAAGGGTAAGCAATGAGCTTGGAGCTGGAAACCCCAAGTCGGCAGCATTCTCAGTTGTGGTGGTGAATTTGGTTTCGTTCAGTATTGCTGTGATATTAGCTGGGATTGTGCTGGGTCTTCGCCATCTTATCAGCTATGCTTTCACCAGTGGTGAGGCAGTAGCCAATGCAGTTTCAGAACTCTGTCCACTCTTGGCTATCACTCTTATTCTCAACGGCGTGCAACCAGTCTTATCAGGTAATAAAGTATGATTAATATCAATTATTGAAGCTTAATACATGCATAGACATAAGATAAATAACATGACTACTGCATTGTTGACGGTCACTATCATTTCTCTCGACAAAATTGGACTAAGTTTAGCACTCGGTTTTCAACTAGCAAACTTGTAGGGTTTCGGGAACTGGGGACCTGAAAGCATCAAAATATATCATTTAATGCAGGCAACAACTCGTATGTGATAGATTTTATCTAGAAATGTTATTACTATGAAAGGTAATTCCAAATCATCCTAAAATTTATAAAATTTATAGTAATTTTATTTTGTGACAAGTTTTGTATAAAGTTATACTTGTTTCTTTTCTATATTACTTTAATAATAATTTATTATATATTAATTAGAAAGAAAATATGTATATTTTCTAATTATATTAAAAAATAAAATTATCACAAATTTTAAAATAAATATTTCGTACAACCCCCTTACTATTAATACATCAAGCTGCTTCACATTATTAAAAATACTTTAGTTTTTTGTGTTGAAAAGCTACTGTTTTGGGTTGTTTCCTAATCAGTGGCATCTGATTTGGTTTCATATAATCGAGCATTGGCTACTAACAAAGCAACGTTTTTCAACTATTATTTGGTATTAGAAAGTCAAATACATTGGAACAAATCACTTCAATTCATATGTATATATCTTTATTAGCATGTCTCTTGGCTCATAACTCGTTCATCTTGTTTCTTGCTACTCCACTACTGCTTTTGTATAACTTGCATGATTTGATGAATTTAAAAAATATTTGTGGAGTGTTTGTAAATTTGTAACGAACTTTTGATTTAATTGGGTGGATAATAATAACAACAAGAGAGAGTTTTAAGTAGAATAGTCTCATCATATTAATATTAATGACGTAATAGACCATTCAATCAGAAAGAAGAGAGAAAGACATGAATTAATAATAAATACAAAAAAATTAATTCAAAAATAAATAAGTAAATGAAATGAATGAGATGAAAGAATTTTTTTAATCTCGCTTTTTTTTTTAATTTATCACTAATCCAACTCTATCTTTCCTCTCAAATTGAATAATCCCATTGCATTATTGATGCCGAAGTAGTAGATTATTTTACTTAAAACTCTTTTTTCTGATAATATTAAAAATGTAAAATAATAAGTACAATACATACAATTCCTTTCAGCCATTTATGAAATAGTCATTGCTTCCCCACCACCCACAGTGCAAAGCAATAAAAATCACACTCACAAATGCTTCTTAACATGAGAACGGACTGCTATGGAGATAAGTAATGCAATGAAAACATTGTATATTTTGTCTCTCTGTTATAATAAATTGCACATTGATGAAGGGGTGGCTGTTGGGTGTGGATGGCAAGCTTTTGTGGCGTATGTTAATGTTGCTTGTTATTACGTGGTTGGAATTCCTCTGGGCTGTGTTCTTGGCTTCAAATTCAACCTCGGCGTTAAGGTAAATTCAATTAAATCATCACTACTCTCTTGTGTGGAGCAGACAAAGGAATTGCTCAATGACTCAATTTTTCATATCCAATTATGTTTATAACTCAAGTTTTAAATTTGTTATATTTAAAATCACAAGTTTAATATTTAGACAAAATTGTTCATAATTAATGAGTTGATGAATTATTTCTATATATTTTATTGAAGGAAATCGTTTTTTTCACTCATCTCTTTCAACAAATTTTATTACAATGAATTTTGTTAAAGAGATATTGTTCACCAACTCATCAATTAGGGACAATTTTATTTAAATATTAAATTTTAAATTTAAATATAATAAAATTTTGAATAGAAGTATATTTGTTAAGAGGTTCAGTTATTGAGCCATTTTCAAAAAAAAAAAAAAAAAGAAACCTAAAGTTTTAAGTGGGACAAATTTAATTAGGTTATTGTACTCTAAGCAGGGAATATGGTCTGGGATGATAGGGGGAACAGCAATGCAGACTATTATTTTACTGTGGACAACATTTCGGACGGACTGGGACAAAGAGGTAAGTTGTTTGAATTACAATAATGATGCTGCGTCGGCGATAGCATAATTAAGACTGGCGGGTCACATGAAACTGGCATATCAACAATCTTCTGTGGCACAGATTTCATTCAACATTTATAGCACGCTGATTAGCCGATGCCTGTTCCCAATATGGCAAACATGCATGCATGTACATCGCAAGAGTTAGGTGAAGTTTTAAGTTTCAAGTGTGATGTAAAGACAGAAGCATTGAATAACCCATCTTGGAATTTCAGGTGGAGAAAGCAAAGATGCGATTGGATAAATGGGAGGATAAGAGAGAGCCTCTTCTCGACAATGGATTCTAGGTGAAGAAATAAACCCACAACTATCAGTCCACAATTACCAGTCATTCACAAATACAGATTGCAGGAGACGACACTAACTCTGCTTCTCCATTTGAAAGTAACAAATTATTGCTACCAGAAGAGATTTTTCTTTTCTATGAAATAATGTTCCTGCTTACCATTCTGAACCATTTTTCGGACCATAACATGATTAAAACTATGGGGTGCTTTTAGATTTCATAATTCAGGGTTACTAATGAGTTTCGTACAACCTTCCACCCCTTGGCTTCACAGACAGGGAGGGAGAGATTGGGAGAGATCACTAAAGTATATGGATGCATCAGAATTGTGCATAATTTCCTTCTTATCCTCTATACAGACAATTAAATCTCAATAAAGTGACAAACAAGGGCAAAGTAATTATTGAAGAAATGAACCAAAGATGAAGGGAATGTAACAATGGCATGAGCATCAGTCAAAACAATTACCGTTGTTTAAACAAATATCAGACAAATCGGTGCCCATCTTGAGCAAGGATGACCATGCAGCTACTGCGCTCGTGAATGAGAGTAAAAAATTTTAAATGTGTCAGTTTATGTCTAGGTATTTAAACTGTGTAATGTGGTTTCATTTTGCTGTTGGTCTATAATGTCACAAATCTAATCCAACTCCATGTAATCTGATTTTCTTCTCCGATCGGAGTCATTTTTGTCATCTCTTGCTGGGAAAGGAGACTGTTTGGATTTCATTTCGTATTTGCATGTCCTGAAACACAATTTATAAATTCTGTGAGATATTAAAACGAAAAAGAAGAAGAAGAAGATGAAAAAAAGGGTAGGATACATTAACAGAATATTTTATCTGCCGGCACAAAAAGGAAAATTTGGCAAACAACTGATCCATGATGCAGTTTTAGATTATAAATTTGTAATCAATACCGAATATAAATAAGCAAAATGCATGAATCACAAATAGAAGATCCAATGTCAAGGCATTACAAAAAGTTTTATCTGGTAGGACCCCCTATAAAGTATGAAGCCTCTATCAACAATTCAAAAAATGGTTTGAACTTCTAAATCGCAAACTTACAGACCCGAATACTGAGTCATAGAAATTCTAAAAAGATGAAGTGTCAGGTGGTTTACCAAGGTGCAACTGTTAGATGCGTGTATGAAGGCCAAGTATCTGCTTCCTCTAAATGCATGAATGCCTATAACATAGAGCAACACAAAAATGAAACATGCAGCAAGATACTGTAACTATCTGATATGTTTCTTCTCCTTTTGATTTCGAGCAAAGTAGGAGCTTGATGCATGTGTCATATGTAGGATCTTTAGATTATGTTTCTAGGTTTAAAACACAAAGCAAATACAATATCATACGTATAGTTGAATTCTCCAAGGAAAAGCTCGGCCCATTGTGCTCCTAATATGGACTGTATATTTTATTCCCATTACTAGAAGTCTTTTATTTGGAAAGAAAATGAAATTGTTAAAAGAGTATGGAGAAGAGAATTGCAAAATTGGAAGGTAAAACCTAGTTATGGAAAAAGAAAATAGGTATAATATATACAAGGCAATATTAAATGGAGAAAACTAGAATCTATTTGAGGGGTTAGTGTGTTTCCTTCAAAACCCTAAAAGGAGAATTTCTATTTTTGTCTCTCAAATTTGGCAAGGATCTGTGTAAGACAACATTGCAAACTACGTCCTAATTCATGATTTCGTTAAAACTCAGGGACTAATCTATTTATTAAGAGCAATAAATTCTTCGGTAAAAAAAAAAAAAGAAAGTAATTATCGAATTGTAATTGCCCTATAATAAATTAAAATATTTTTAAATAATTTTTTTAAAATTTTAAGAATTTGAATAATATTTTACAATCTTATAACTTTCTATTTTCAGTACTAAAAATATAGTGATTTAAGATAAATATTATTTTTTCAAAGAAAAAATAAGAAAAAAAATTGTAATTCTAGTAAACTCAACCAATGAATGCATGTTTACCTTATCAGCTTGGTGAAAGCTGCAAGCATACACTGGAACTTCTTCAAATTATCGTTACCATTATCTTGGAAATTTTAAATTAATGAAAAATTTTGAAGAAAGTTAATGAAAAAGTACCGAGTGTATTAATTCCTGACAACACAAACCGATCAAAAGCAGGAACGTACAAGTCAAAAGCTCAAGCTTGCTCATCACAAAATCATAGAATTCCCACAACCAAATTATCTCCAGGATAGCTTCTTCAACACATCAATGGAGTCTCGAGAAGAAGAAGCAATCTATGAACCCGAGCCAGCGGATCACTTTGTAGTGAGCTCTAGGCTTGAAAAGGTGTTATTTGATACTCACCTGTCGTATTTCAAGCGGCTGCACTTGGCCTCTGGGATCGAACTGAAGATCCTCTTCCGGCTAGCTGCACCTGCAGTCCTTGTTTACTTGATCAACAACGCCACGTCCCTCTCCGCCCTTCTGCCGCCACCTCAACAATTTGGAGTTCGCCGCCGCCTCTCCCGGCAATAGCGGAAACCAAAATCACTAATATGTCCCTTAAGCAACTTGAGAGATACTGTGTCACAATCTAGTGTCTATATTTTTAATTTGTATTATAAGGTCCTTGTATATTAAAATTACAAACATAAAGATTCCCCTGATTTTTTTCTCAAGAAAATAATATTTGAAAAAAAAATTAAAAATAAATCCACGAAAAAAAAGTTAAAAACAAATGGGTGTAATGTATAAAAGACTGTTCAAATGAGAAAATTGTGGACCTATTTGAGAGGGTTAGTGTGTTTTTTTCGAAATTCTAAGAGGGAAAGTTCTATTATTGTCCCTTCAAATTTATCGGTCCTTTTATTTTTCTAAAACGACAAGGACATGCTTAAAAAAATATTGCAAACTATGTCCTAATTTATAATTTCGTTAAAACTTAGGAACCAATCTATTATTACCCATAAAAAATTTTATCCTTTGAAGGGAAACTGGGATCTCATGACATGCACTGACAATTACGTGGAGCAATAAATTCTCCAGGAACAGAAAGAATAATGGAAAAAATCTTGCAGTTGCTGGCTTGGTGAATCAATCCAGCACCAACTTGGTCGGCAGCTACATACAATCTTTGTGTGCAAGGGGTCCTATACGACAATTATTTGCATAAATGCAGCCAATACTTCCATTGAAAATGATATTATGATTCTTGTAAGCTCAACACCAACCAAAACCAATGTATGCATGCTTATATTATCACCTTGGTGCAAGCTGCAAGCAGATACCTCAACTTGGCTTACTTTACATGCCTTTCTTGTCTGGGACTTCTTCAAACTTTCGATACCATTATCTTCAAAATTTTAAATCAACCCCTGAGTGTATTAATTCCTGACAACACAGACCGATCAAAGCAGTAACTAGTCAAAAGGTCAAGCTTGCTCATCACAAAACCATATAGAATTCCCACAACCAAATTGTCTCCGGTATAGCTTCATCAACACTTCAATGGAGTCTCGAGAAGACGAAACTGTCTATGAATCTGAACCAGCAGATCACTTTGTAGTGAGCTCTAGGTTTGAAAAGGTGTTATCTGATTCTCACTTGTGTTATTTCAAGCGGCTGCAGATGGCCTCTTGGATCGAACTGAAGCTCCTCTTCCGGCTAGCGGCGCCCGCAATCTTTGTTTACTTGATCAACAACGCCATGTCCCTATCCACCCGTGTCTTCTGCGGCCACCTCGGCAATCTTGAGTTCGCCGCCGCCTCTCTCGGCAATAACGGAATACAACTCCTCGCCTACGGACTTACGGTAATAATTCAAACTTCATATCGTGTACTCAGTTGTTAGGGTTTATTTTTGTCTCATCTGTTAATTATATCTATTTCGCGCTTGCAGCTGGGCATGGGAAGTGCAGTAGAAACTTTACGTGGACAAGCTTATGGTGCTCACAAATATGAAATGCTAGGCATATATCTTCAAAAGAGCAACAATAGTCTTAGTTCTAATCGGGTTCCCTCTAACGATGGTATACATTTTTTCTTAACAAATCTTGATTTCACTTGGTGAATCAACGGAGGTGGCTTCCGCTGCTGCACTGTTTGTTTACGGTCTGATCCCACAAATCTTTGCTTACGCTGTCAACTTCCCTATACAGAAATTCCTCCAATCACAAACCATTGTCGTTCCGAGTGCTTCTATATCAGCTTCTACTCTTGTCTTGCACCTTTTGTTAAGCTGGTTAGCAGTTTACAAATTAGGCATGGGATTGACTGGTGCATCATCAGTGCTGAGTTTGTCATGGTGGATAATTATTAGTGCCCAGTTTACTTACATCTTGACCAGCGTTCGTTGCAAGCACACATGGTCTGGGCTAAATGGGTTGGCATTCTCCGGGATTTGGGAATTTCTAAAACTGTCGGCTGCTTCTGCGGTGATGTTGTGCTTGGAGACATGGTATTTTCAGGTACTTGTTTTGATTGATGGGTTGCTCGATGATCCTCAGCTTGCCTTACACTCACAGATGCAGAGTTTTCACCGTTAATTCCAATTGGCACTAAATCTTGTTGATTTTATTGAAGAAGTGCGAGGAAAGTGGAAAAATGTTGCGACTCTCGTGAGTTAATGTTTTTTCAGTAACATTATCAAGTAATCGGTCACTGTAGTAAGCTGCGATCAAGAGAAAATTACAATCCTCTCGGTATAGTGTAAAAGTATGCATACGATCAGATCAACAGAAAATTACAATCCTTTCCATATGGTGTAAAAGTATGGATAGCAATAATTCTACCATGTATCAGGATTTTTACTAGATCTTTTTTATTATTAATTTTTAAATAAATATTGACACATAATATAATTGATAATAAATAATTTAAATTAAATTTTAATTAAATTTATAAATTAATTTCATATTTTATAACATAGATTAAAAATATCAAAATGTAATCTATATAATTCATTATTAATTATAACACAATTAATATTTGCTTAATTTAAGATAAAAAATTACAAAAAAATTTTAAACACACGAAGAATGTATACTTATCGCATTATAATAAATTGTTGAAAAAAAATACTTTGAAAAAAATACAAAACAAAAGAAAAAAAGAAAGAAAGCAAGTCGTGCTAAAAGACTTGTCTTGGAATCTTTTTTTCTTAGGCAAGATTTGACAACATCTCCCAATAACTTGCCAATAAATCTCTCTCAATCACACCTGAGTCCCCACCATTTTCTTTGTTGTTTGAATTATAAGTTGCATGCAATAATGTCATTTATGTATTATAGTTTATCTTCTTGTTGCATATATTAACTTAATTCATTGTTATAATTGATAAATGGCTAATTGTCTTGGAAGCAGCATGGGTATATCTGGGCTTTTGTTCATGGTCTCAGTTGGGTTCAATGCTGCTGCAAGGTTAGTCATTTTTTGCTAACCCTTATGGATTATTATTCTGTACCATGCAATACATACTCTCATAGTTAAAATCTCTAACCTAGAGGTCAAAATATTGTTCGATTGAAGCAGTGTAAGGGTGAGCAATGAGCTTGGAGCTGGAAACCCCAAGTCAGCAGCATTCTCAGTTGTAATGGTGAATTTGATGTCGTTCATTACTGCTGTGATCTTAGCCGGTATTGTGCTGGCTCTTCGCCATGTTATCAGCTATGCTTTCACCAGCGGTGAGGCAGTAGCCAATGCAGTTTCAGAACTCTGTCCACTCTTGGCTATCACTCTTATTCTCAATGGCGTGCAACCAGTCTTATCAGGTAATAAAGTATGATTAATATCAATTACTTAAGCTTAATACATGCACATACAAAAGATTAATAACATGGCTACTGCATTGCTGACCGTCACTATCATTTCCCTCGACAAAATTTGATTAAGTTTAGTTCTTAGCTTTCAACTACAATCTCAGGTACTAGGGACCTGAAAGCATCAAAATCTATCATTTAATGCAGGTAACAACATTTATGTGTTAGGTGCTATCCGAAAATGTTATCACTAGAAAAATATTATTAGATAATTTTTTGAAATTTATGATAATTTTATTAATTTTTTGAAATTTATGATAATTTTATTTTATAATAAATTTTGTAATAAAAAATATATTTATTTTCTCTTTATAGTGTTGTAACCATAAATTAACTAATTAAAAAAAATAAATATACCTTAATTTATTTCTTCTTTACAAACAAAATTCTAATTTATTTATCTTTATTTATTTATTTTAGTTTATTTGCATTAGTTACTATTATTTTATATTCTAACTATGACCACCAAATTTTAAAAAAAAAAAAATAAATTAAGATTTTATTTATAAAAATAAATTAATTGAAAACATATTTGTTTAATAATTAATCAATTTATGGTTAAAGTAATATAAAAAGAAATTATTTATTTATTTTTTACAAAATTTACTATAAAATAAAATTAACACAAACCCACAAAAAGGCCCTTACCATTATGTGAGCAAGTGAGAGTAGGTAAAAATTCTTTAGTATTTTTGTTTCCAAGCCTTACGGTTTTGGGCTGTTTCCTTATTAGGGGCATCTGATTTGGAATCATGGAATCGAGCATTGGCTACTAACAAAGCAATGTTATTCAATGATTATTTGGCATTAGAAAGCCAAATACATTGGAACAAAACCTTCAATTCATCTGTATCTATCTTCATTACCATGATCTCTTAGCTTATAACCTGTTCATCTTTTTCCTTGCTACTTCACTGCTGCTTTAGTATAACTTGCATGATTTTTCGAATTTTAAAAATATTTTAGGGGTGTTTGTATATTCTTTTAATTTAATCAGTGAGCGATTGTGATAGTAATAGCAATAAAAGAGAGTTTTAAATAAATATTTTTATCTAAATGATGTAACATGTGATAATGTAACGAAATTATTTAATTAAAAGAGAAAAACATGTGAATTGATGATTAATAAAAAAGAAATTAATAAAAATAAATAAATAAAATAAGAAAATTTTTATTAATTTATTATTAATCTAATTCTTTATCTTTTTTTAAATTAGACAATTTTATCGTATTATTATTGAACGTAGTAGGATTAATACCAACAAACGCACAATCATTTTCGGCCATCAATGAAATAGTGATTGCTTCTCCGCCATCCACCGCGCAAACTAATATAAATGACACTAACAAATACTTGACTTGAAAATAGACTGTTGCGAAGGGACGAAAGCTCTCTTCTAATATTTTGTATCCTTAATTATTAATAATTTAATAATACATAAACATAAAAATTAACGAATAACTCAGATTTTATTAGGAAAAATATTAGAAAAATATCCTTATGACAGACAAGTAATGCAACCAAAAACATTGTAAATGTTGTCTTTTTGTTATAATAATAAACATATTGATGAAGGGGTGGCTGTTGGATGTGGATGGCAAGCTTTTGTGGCGTATGTTAATGTTGCTTGTTAGTTACTACGTGGTTGGAATTCATCTGGGCTGTGTTCTTGGCTTCAAATTCAACCTCGGCGTTAAGGTAAATTCAATTAAATCATCGCTACACTCTTGTGTGGAGCAGAAAAAGGAATTGCTCAATGACTCAATTTTTCATATCCAATTATGTTTATAACTCGAGTTTTAAATTTTTTATATTTAAAATCACAAGTTTAATATTTAGATGAAGTTGCTCATAATTTTTGAGTCTATGAATTATTGTTAAATAATTAAGGATAATTTTGCTTAAATATTAAATTTTTAATCTTAAATATAATAAAATTTTAAACAAGCTGATTAGCCGATGCCTGTTCCCAATACAGCAAACATGCATGCATGTGCGTCACAAGAGAGTTAGGTGAAGTTTTTAAGTTTCAGGTGTGATGTAGAACAGAGAAGAATTGAATAACCCCGCTTGAAATTTCAGGTGGTGAAGGCAAAGATGCGATTGGATAAATGGGAGGACAAGAAGGAGCCCTTTCCCAACAGTGGATTCTAGGTGGAGAAAGAACCCACAACTATCAGTCAAGAACCACAAGTGATTTACAAATACTGGTTGCTGGAGATGACACTGACGCTGCTTCTCCATTCGGAAGTAACAAATTATTGCTACCAGATGTTTTTTTTTTATATATGAAATAATGTTCCTGCTTACCATTCTGAACCATTTTTTGGACCACAAAATGATTAAAACTATGGTGTGTTATGAATGCATCAGAATTGTGTGTAATTTCATTTTTATCATCCTCTATACAGAGAATCAAATCTCAATAAAGTGACAGGCAAACTTTAGGAGGCAAAGTAATTATTGAAGAAACGAACCAAAGACGAAGGGAATGTAACAATGGCCTGAGCATCGGTCAAAAAAATTACCGTTGTTTAAACAAACGGCAGACAAATCCGTGCTCATCTTGAGCAAGGATGACCATG
Organism: Swietenia macrophylla; assembly: GCA_032401905.1. Lineage (NCBI taxonomy): Eukaryota > Viridiplantae > Streptophyta > Magnoliopsida > Sapindales > Meliaceae > Swietenia > Swietenia macrophylla. The sequence goes on from CP135572.1 coordinate 2,795,096, forward strand.
CAGTTACTGCTCTTGTGAATGAGTGGTAAAAATTTTAAATGGGTCAGTGTAAATCTAAGTATTCAAACTGTGTGTAATGTGGTTTCCTTTTGCTGTTGATCTATATATGTCACAAATCTAATCTAACTCCAAGTAATCTGATTTTCTTCTCTGATCTGAATCATTTGTGTTATCTCTTGCTGGGGGAGGAGACTGACTGGATTTCATAATGTATTTGCATGTCCTGAAGCTCAATTTGTAAATTCTGTGAGATATTAAAACGAAAAAGAAGAAGAAAACAGTAGGATACAGTTAACAAAATATTTATCTGCAGTCACGAAAAGGAAGATTTGGCAAACAACTGATCCATGACACAGTTTTAGATTATAAATTTGTAATCAATACTGAATATAAATTAGCCAAATGCGTGAATCACAAAAAGAAGATCCAATGTCAAGGCATTACAAAAAGTTTTATCTTGTAGGATCCCATATAAAGTATGAAGCCTATATCAACAATTCAAAAAATGGTTTGAAATTCTAAATCGCAAAACTTACAGACCCGAATACTTGTAGAAATTCTAGAAGGATGAAATGTCGAGTGGTTTACATAGGTGCAACTGTTAGATGTGTGAAGGAAGGCCACATATCTGCCTCCCCTAAATATGTGGGATGCCTATAACATAGAGCAACACAAAACAAAAATGAAACACGCATCAATATACGGTAACTATCTGATACATTTGTTCTCCTTTTGATTTTGAGCTAGGTTGGGATCTTTAGATTATGTATCCAGATTTAAAACACAAATCAAATACAATTTCATATGTATAGTTGAATTCACTAAGGAAAATTTTGGCCCATTGAGCTCCTAATATGGACTATATATTTTGCAATTATCTGTGTCAAAAATTATCCTAGTATAGTATGGACTATTTGCTGTTTATTTATTCATATTATAAATTATCCTAGTACAGACCCTGCAGGTTAGAGATAGGAAAACATAACGAGTCAAGAGCCTCTGATTTTCTCTTGATTTCACTTGACAATAATATTGGATCAGCATCTTTGGGTAATTTGTCTTGCTGTGTGGCTTTCTCCTGCAGCCACTGCTCTGCTTTAGTGCACTCATCAATGACCCGCAAAGAAGAAACAGTTGAAAATGGGGCTGATAGAATGATTTATTAATCTTCGTCATTATTGTCTTCACCACCACCCAATTACAGGACAAGGAACATACCGCGTCTCTCACTTTGGATGGAAGTGAATGACCTTGTACAACCATCCAGTAATCCATCAAACATTTTAGCAGATCCCTGGTAGCTAGTGCTCTGGCTTCTTCATCTTTGTATCGATTTTTAATAGGATCAACAAGCCATTAAAATTTTGGAACTAATTAGTTATTTCGATTAGGAAATTTATTTCATGACTTCAGAAGAATTGTACAAGTTATTGTCGCCTTTTTAAGATCCTCCAGTCTCTCAGTATAAACATTTTCAGATTCATCAGCTCCATACTCGTAAAGCCAGTCCTCAGTCTCTTGAAGATTTCAAGATTCCTTTCCTCCTCAGTGGCAAAACTCCGGTACATATTTGAAATCTGTTCAGATAATTTTGTTATTCCACTCAGCCATGATGGCTACCTTTTACTATTAGGAGGATGTTCTGGCTATTATATCTGAAATGTACCTTATCACGCATCTCATAAACATAGGACTACAGGGCATCTTTCTTATCTTTTGTTCGCTCCATCTTCAGGTCCTGTTGCACCAACTGATGTTCTTTCTCAACTGCTTCAGAGAGCTCAGTCTTTGTCATTCCACCATAGACACTCTCATTAACTGGTATTTCCATCCTTTCAATGACATTGCCTTCTTTAACCTTATCTGCCTGCATAGCGAAAATGTACTCATCAGATACATTTCCAGCTTCACACATCCAACCCGTAGTTAGAATTCAATTATATCATAACAACATGCGATACAAGTGATAAGCGATACAAAACATCCTTGGAGAGACACTGTTACGTGGGGACAATTGCTAAAAACTAACACAGAGATCATCAGTCAAGCAGAATGAATATGGACTACAAGATGAACAGTCAAAGCAAGTGTCTCCTGATAATCAGTTATTTTCTCTTTTAATATTTTTTCACAGGATATGAAACACAATGATCTGATAATGAATTTGCCCAAAAAAAAAAATTGAGTTATGATACTTTTACGTTGAACAAATGAGTGAAGGGGCAAAATGTTACAAGATTATTGACCTCTGCGTCACTTGCTGTAGCAGGTGCACGATCAGGTTTGGCATCTTCTAAAGTCAAATGAACATCCCTCCTAGCAGTCATCCATGTAATCTTTGATTCATTGATCCAGGAGAAAAGATTCATAACAAATTAGAGTAATTATTAGAAAAATAACTGAAGGTAAACAGTGTGGAAGGGTCCATTGATATAATAATACACTTACTGAAGCTGACAGTACATTCACAACTCCATGAAGGTTTATATGTACCCTCACCTTAACTCTTCCTATTTCTAGATAGAAAGTTTGGAAAGGCCCAATCTACAGAAAAATAAACTATAAATACAAAGGTAAAACACAACTTCAAACCGACCACTGAAGAAGCCAAAAGAGAAAAATAAGTGAAATACCAAAATAAAATAAATAAACATACATCCTCTGGATAAAGGATCATTACAGATTTTATGCCCTCAATTTTCACCATCAGAAGGTCATAAATGCATTTTTCTTTTTCTTTTCCATTTTGGTTATTCGTAGTCTAAAATGTTTCTTAGCTAGCCTACAACTAAACAGTACCTTAAGCACAATAGAACCATACAAATTAACTCTGGTCAGAAAAGATGATTATCCAAGTGTCCTAGGTTTTGGTCTTCATTAATCCTTAGGCATTGTAGAGACAACAGACTTCAGCATTTCACAAAGTAGCCTGATTTAGAAGACTTGTTTCATTTTCCAAATCTCGTAACATGCAGTATCCACAACGATATTACCTTTGACTCAAAAGAATATCGAATTATATCCAAGCCAATTGGGTCTTTGTTGTAATGAAAACTGTTAACCATTAACAAACACCTATATATACTGGTTGAATGAGCCTAATGACAGCCCATATCTAATGAAATACATATTTTTAATTATTTTGCACTTTAAAATGAATAAAAAGAAAAGAGAGAGACAGAGAAAGAGTTTACTGATAAGTAAAAGCTCAATCGGTTCTTCTGAAAATGTAACCCAGATAAGAATTCACCAAGAAAACCTGATGCTAAAGGATATCTAAGCAAAAGAAAAAAAGTAGGTATCATATCTCATGCTCAATATACCATCACGAAATGGAAAGCTCGGAAAGCAATGCAGAACAAAAGAATGCAAATCAGACAGTATTGGAGGAAAAAAAACAAAGAGCATAACCAATTGAAATCATAGTCATTAAATCAAAATTAGTTTTTTTTTTTTTTTTAAAAAAAATGTGCATTTTACTAGAAATAAAAAAATTTAACAAAACCTCAAACTCTCTAACTCGGAATAGTGGGCTGAGCATTGGGCCCTGAAGAGCACAACCACGAGCCACACTCACTAGCAATTATTGTCCGACTAGGCTCTTTGTTAAAGATAGAGGCCAAGATCCTTGAAATTGCCGGTATCCGCGAACCTGAACCAACAAGTTCAACTGAATGGATTTTTCTCCACGGTCAAACCAGAATCAGCCAAAGCTTTCTGACAAGGTATCTTAATCCTCTTCAGCAGACCTGATGACAGCTTCTCAAACCCTTCCCTCCTAATAAAACCTTTGACATCTTTCTCATTCATCAAGCACTCTATATTAAGTGGTGCCTCAGCATTAGCACTCAAGACCTTCTTCAGTTTCTCACATGATGTCCTCGGCCTAAAAGATGCCTTGACATTTGTATAAACATCTATGTTGCAGTGCTCCTTGAACTGTGCTGCAAAATAACTAAATAAAATCTCATCGAAGTTTCTCCCTCCTAAGCTTGCATCAAAAGCATGAGAAAGTACCTTCATGTGTCCTCTTTCAAATGATGCAACACAGATCTGCGTGTCGCAATGACCAATGTCCACAAAAGCAACATAAGTTGGACCCACATTGGAATTATCAGTCCTGTAAATACCGTATCCAAGGGCAGTGGCAGCACAATCATGCATCAATCTCAATGGCTTCAGCCCAGCAATCGTAGCTGCATCCAAGTAAGCACGTCTCTGGACATCCGTGAAGTAACATGGAATCCCAATCACACAATTTGAAATGGGCATTTTTATGCTCTTCTCTGTTATCTGCTTCAAATTCGAAAGCAACATTCCAAGTATCTGAACTGGAGTAAACGTGTGAGTTTCCCCCAAGTACTCTAAATGAACCAAAATTCCACCATCGTGACTTTCACAAGTTTCAAACGGGAACAACTCAACGTCATTTTGCACGTCAGGTTCCCTAAATTTCCGACCAAACAATCTTTTAACCTGAGAAATTGTCGATTTCGGATTCATCATTGCAGAAGCAGCTCCAGCTGAACCCAAGAACCTCTGTTTCTCGCTAAATGACACCACCGCAATCACACAATTCTCATTTCCAACATCAAACCCCACCACACTCATTTTCGCAAAACTCAAACGACAACCACTCACAACGCTAAACTTCACGCCACCCTATTCATTTCCACGAACTCAGATTACACCCTCTATCCCCAGAAGATCACTTCCGCTCCAACCCCCAAAGAAATTTTAACGACTGAATTTCCCAGACTTTGAATAAAAATTAACCATAAACTAAGCCAAAGGATCAGGATTTAAATTTTCTCACAGTTTCTCGACAACCAAACAGAGAATTGAATCACAGAGAACGAAGACGTGCCTCCTTAAAAGGACCACTATTAGTTTATGAAAAGGCAGGGACTTGTTTGGTCTAGCGAATTGGAAATGGAAATTTTTGAAGATCTCTGTACAAAAGTTGGATTAAGCGAAAGGGTAAAAACGTGATTTTGCATGTAATAAAATAGCGTCGGTTCTGGCGTTGTCGATGTACACGTCAGCAACAATGCAAATGGAATAAAATGTCCACGTCAGTTGAAATTACAATATAGTAGCTCCCTGATATTTTTCAGTGAAAAATGAATTAATTAATTTAATAATTTAGTTGAGTCAAATAATTTGTAAAAATTAGTATTAACTAAAATAGTTAGTTAATCTTAGATATTATTGATAAAAAAAAAAAATATAACATAGTAATTCTCAAGAGTTTAGTAATGGTTAGACCATTTGCGTATGAAATATGATGGGATCGGGATGCGAAAAAATTATATATATTAAAAGATAAATAAATTTTAAGAGATTTTTATAAAATACTTTCTTTAAAATTTATTATAATTTTATTTTATAATAAATTTTATGAAAATCACACTTACTTTTTTTCTAATTTTAAATTAATTAATTAATTAACTGAAAGATAAATATTCTTCTAATTTATTTATTTTTATAAATAAAATCATATATTTTGTTTTATTTAATTTTTAGAATTGTTAGATATATTTTATAAAACAAACAAACAAAATAATATTTATCAAAAAAAATTTAATTGCATATATATATACATATTAATTTTTAATAAATTAATTTAAAATTATTTACTACTCTATATAAGATTTATCATTTATATTAAGAAAATAAATTAGTATATAAATTTTTAAATAATATTAATTAATAATTATAAATATTCTAATTTTTATTATACATAGTATTTTTATATTATAATAATCGTATTATAAAATTTTAATAGTTTAATATAAAATATAAAATATTTTTAAATAATATGGTAATATATTAATCATATTTATTTCAAATTAATTAACATTTTATGTTATTAAAAGTTTAGAACATAAATTAGTATCTAACATAAATAAATTTAAGAATAAAAAAAATTAAATAAAGATAAATAAATTAGGGTTATAATTATACAGTTTAAACAAATTAGGAATATATTCAATTTAAGATTAAAAAGAGAGGTAAGTGTATTTTACTATAAAACTTACTCAAAAGGAATATTGATAAAACTCTTAAATTTTAATTATACATAAATAATAGTGTATAAATGATATTAACATTAAGTTTCAAATTAAAAAAATATAATTCAATCAAATTAATTTTTTTTAACAATCTGGTTGTCTTAAATTAGAATTTTATTAGATATTGAAGCGTGGTAGTTTTTAAGTCATGGATGTTGTAAGACCAAATTACTAAACATTATATATTAGTAAAAAAGTGAATTTTAGTAAAAATTAGTGTTACCAATTCCTTTCTTTTAAAATTTTGCTTTGAAAAATACAAATTTTCCAAACAAGCTCGGGCTAAACATTAGAAGCTTCAATAATTTTTTTTATGATTAGCTTTTGAGTACGTAGTATAATTAATAATAAACAAATTAAATTATATTTTAATAAAAATTATAAATTAATTTTTTATTTTATAATATAAATTAAAAAAATTAAGATATAATTTAAATCGTTCGATATTAATTATACATGATTTTAATATTTTTTTAAATCAAAAATAGCGAAAGACCAAAAAGATGATTTTGATCTAAGAAAGAAACAGCACCAAGTAGTTGTTAAAGTGGGAGAGAAAAGATTAAAAGAATGTCCGAAAGTAGAATTAATGTGAAGAAGTTAAAACAACCAAACAGGACTACCTGAAAATAAAGGGCTAACGTGCATCCAAATCCAACCTGTGTTTAATCAAAGAGTTTCGTCAAATGTAATGCATGCATGAGCCAGAAATCAATGGAAGTTGTGCCTCGAATGCAAGTAGTTGCGTATTGGCTTTGCCCCCTCCTTCAACCCCTCTACCATTGTTGTCAACCACTTCCTGAAAATACAAAGAATTATGTGTAGTAATATTTTGTTGGTGGTAACATTAAATAGTATTGGTTGTCGTAAATTGCCTTATCAACATTAAATTTTGCTGTAACCTGATAATAATTAACATGTAATAGTTAGGCAGTGGCCAACCAGCAAGTCTAGCTCACAGCAGATCTGTAAGCTGGATTAGTTCCATTACACGTACTTTCTTATGACTAAAACATGAGATAGTCCATTAATTTGCAGGTAGCTGTGGCCAAAATTCTCAGGAATCATACCATATAACTCTTAGAATAAACTTCAGCTATCTGGGTTCGGGGAAACATAAAGTATCCAGAAGTTGCAAGGACATTTGGCAATGCCAGAAAGAAAAAACCCGGAAAGAAAACCTCTACTACTCTGTAATTTTGTTTGTTTCCATGGAAAAGCGAAGGAATATTTGAGAGAACAAAGAAAGAAAATCATTGTTGCTGTAAGAGATAGTAGTAATACAATCATTCATTAATTTGGAATACTTTCGGACAAATGATCATTAGTTAAACAAAGGAGGAAGAGTGGCAATACTGTTCTCTCCATGAACAAAAAAGCGCTTCCAGTTTTTCAACTGAGTGATAACTTTCTTGTAAAAAGCGATTCTTGCTGCAGACATGGTTACTAACATGCTTTTTCTCAACTTCTTCAACCTCTTCCCAATCCTAACCTTCAGCCTGCATAATCTAATCCTCAGAAACGATGGTTTCCTCGGAGCATCTGCTCGATCCAACACCTTATAGATCAAAAACTGGGCCCGTCGACGACTCACCTCCTCCGGATCTTCCTCGTCAATCTTTGAGTAAGCATACTCATTAATTCTCAGAAGAGTCATAATTTTCTCTAGAAATTAAGGAAAGAGAAGTAATAGTGTTTGGTTGTAGAGAAAATTGAGCAAGAGATGCGGATGAAGTTCAATCTGTAACCTGTACTTATATACGAAGAGTTGTGAGCGATGAAGCAAGCAAGCAGTGCATGTGCACCGATGTTGTAGAAAAATAAAACAATAATCGAGAGTAAAACAGTCATCTGAGTTGGCCGTACATCATAGTGTGAAAACTTACCTAAGCCAGCTGCGTCTCCCCGCACGCCTGAATTTCTTGAATCCTAAACCAATTTTTAAAATAAATAAATAATACAGATGATTAGTTAAATTGAACTCAAAATTAAAATTATATATTATTATTTATTTTAAAAACTCGTCTGGAGTTCAAGGCATGGTATCAGCCAATTTCTATTTCTTGTGGGATCAAGGCATTTCAGCCGTTGATTAAGAATCAGAAGTAAGATAAAAAGAAAATTAAAGAAATGGATTATGTGGTGGTTGGTGATTGGTCGTCAAAATATTATGGGGGATCACTAATCATAGCATGTGATGGGTAATTATGCATTTGTCTAATAAATATTGCAGTCAATGATATCAACGGTTGTAAGTAAGACTGACTGCGCAATTGACCACAATCATGATTAATAATTTCACCGTCAAGATTTTATATGAAAAATCAAACAGCATAATTTCCACCGGCTTGAAAGCATCTTTGAACAAATAATTAAAATTAAAATTAAAATAATAATTTATATTATTTGACCATTTAATTTAAAAATAAAAATAAAAATAATATTAGGAGACAAAGGGCAACCTCACATGTGTTGGCAGCTTTTCAGTAGTTGGGTGGTGGGATTTTGCGTTTGAGTCAACGCCGCTGACAGAGATTGCTGACTCTTTTTGCTAATAATTTCTTTTTTTTTTTCGGGAAAAAAAAAACAATTTTAAAATTAGATGCGAATGCTTCGATGACATATAGGGACCTTTTTGTTATGTTATTAAAGTAATGACAGTTTTAGAATATATTTAAAATTAAGAGGTTTAAAATTTTAATCCAAAATTATTGTGTGATAAAATTATTTTTAAAAAATAAGTATAATAGAAGAGTTCATATTCGATAATAATATATATATATATATATAAAATAAATCATAATTTAAACTCTCCAAAATTAAATTAAAGACAATAAAACTCAATTAAATTGATAACTGGAATTATTTCATTAACCTTTTTTGAAATTTCTAGTAACATCTATAATACTCGAAAAATAATACCAATAAACTTAAGAAAGAACTCATGCTAATTTTAATAATTTTAAAGTATCTCCAAACCAATTAAATTTATAGGTATTAATACAAGAGATTAAAGAGTTTTATTAACTAGCAGGATTTCTTACCAAAAATCATCTCGAAACAAAATTTATTACATGGTCATACCAATAATGTAATGAATATATACAAACAAGTAGTTATATTACTTCTATAAGTGCGTTTAAAAAAATACAATACAGTACAGTGCGGGCTTGTTTAACAAAAAGAGTGCATGACCGACACAAGTTGCATTTACAGCCTTCTGAAATTTCGGATTGGTTGTAGAATAAGTCTTGTTTGTGTAGATAAACACCATACTCACTAACTAACCTACTGATCCTTCAAGTTTCAAACTCATGAGCTGGTTCACCTCAGCACCAAACTCATCGGGAAGCTCATTGAAGACATCGCGACAAAATCCAGAAATCATGGCAGCCATGGCCCTCTCGTATTCGATTCCTCTTTGCTGAAAGTAGAACAGCTGGTCTTCACCAATTTTTGAGGTGCTAGCTTCGTGTTCAACACGAGCTGTTGGATTCTTCACCTGTTGAAAGAGAAAATATATCAATCCTCCAGGCCAGAAAAGAGTCTGAGTATCCCATGAGACATACCAATTTTCTTTGATAGCATGTAGAGGATCAAGCAAACAGAAAGACATAAAAATACTACCACAACATCTAATTTTCAGAATTATGACGTCGAGACAACTTTTATGGCAACTGAACAGTATGTCCTAAGCATTCTGTCTCTTCTCAGCATTCCAAGCAAACAGAAAAACATAAAAATACTACCACAACATCTAATTTTCAGAATTAGGATGTCAAGACAGCTTTTATGGCAACTGAACAGTATCTGTCCTTAGCATTCTGTCTCTTCCCAGCATTCCAACCCCACCCTCTGTGGCAGGGAGAGTGCGAGAACTGTTTTTGGATCATATTATTCAAATCTGACACTAGGGCATTGACAGAAACAGTTTTAATCAATGATTTGGCAGTTAAAGAAGATTTCATCACTCATATTGTCCTTTACCTTGCGAAAATTCCCAATCCATCTTGCAATAACTTGGATATCTAAAATGAATCCATTGGTAGTCTATTTTCAGAGAGTAATTTCCACCATCTAATGATAAAAATAAAAATAAAAGAAGAACAAATCTCTTTCCATAGGATAGCCCAGGAAACCTTAAATTTAAACAATCAAAATTGAAATTTCAGTCTGATTGCTAGCCCAAATAAGAAACATGGGCAATAAACACCATGCAAACCAAACTTCCATTAAAATTTCAACTACCAAAACATAATACATGTATGCCATGAACAAACACCAAAAAAGAAGGGAGGGGGGGGGGGGGGGGGTTGCAAGTACATTTTCCATGCACAGAGAAGCCCAAATGACAGAAGTTGGATCAAGGTGTATTCTCAACAAAGACAGCCCGAAATCAGATGGAACACGCACAAGAGGTAGAGAAAGTAATGTGCCCATGTTGCCAGAAACTTCATTCAAGATGTCTCACACCAAACAGAAAAAAGAGATGAAAAACACTCACCCGATGTAGCAAATATCAGACCATTTCATAAGAGGAAAGGAAGGTTGATCTGAGTTCACAGAAAAAATATACAAGAAGGTGGACACAGAAACAAAAGATGAAGTGGCATTGACACTACCTTAAAGTTCACTGGCCAAAGTGACTCCAGTTTTCAATCATTCATGCTTCTATGGGTACTGCAATTCAATATAGCAGATGTTTGAAGTAAAGTTTTGTAAAAAGACTTTCCTATCTACTTGACACCACTCTACAATGTACAACATGGAAGCATGAATGAATTCCATTTCCCTATTGAAAATTGAGGAAGATCAGGCAAGAGGTCGAGTTGAGGCAACTCCAACATTTTAAAAATAAAAGCATTAGTTACCAACAATTCCCACTTCTTTGAAAATGGAATTTCAGCGAATAATAACAACCATGCAAATTCATGGGACAAGCTACTAACAGTCATGCCTATGTTGCTTATTAACCATACAATTATACAAAGTAGGCTCCCAATGACTACACCAAACTGTCTGTTATGATTTTACAACTAAATAAAATCATCACAAGCCAAGCCTTGAGATAGTCTCTTATCTCTTTAACATACCTAGCTGACTCTCTAACTACACCAATATTACCCATTATGCCTCAAGGCCATCAGTACCAAAGACAATTTTACATTGACTACTTGTATTCATGACAAGCCAATGAGCAAGTCATGCAACCAAAAAGATGCTATTAACAAAATCCAATATGCAAAACAATAAAAAAAAAAAAAGGGGTACAGGTAGTCAATCAAATATAATTTAACACAAGAATAAATCAAACAAATATACCTGGATGTAAGGATAGGTGTTGGCAGCGGCATTGTCACCAATAAGCATCGAGTCACATTGTGAGGAGTTTCGAGCATTGTCAGCCTTTGACTGAACCTGCACAAGCCCTCTATAACAATTTCTCGAGTTCCCCACGGAAATACCCTTTGAAATAATACGACTCCTAGTATTCTTCCCCTTGTGTATCATCTTAGTCCCTGTGTCAGCTTGCTGATAATTATTTGTTAATGCAACAGAATAGAACTCTCCCACAGTATCATTGCCCTCCAAAATAACACTAGGGTACTTCCAAGTAATAGCAGATCCTGTCTCCACCTGAGTCCAAGATACTTTAGAGCGATCGCCAGCACAAAGTCCCCTCTTGGTAACAAAATTATAAATCCCACCCTTGCCTTCTTCATCCCCGGCATACCAATTCTGCACTGTGGAGTACTTAATCTCCGCATCCTCGGCACAGTACAACTCAACAACAGCAGCATGAAGCTGGTTCGTATCATAAGAAGGTGCAGTACACCCTTCCAAATACTCCACAAAACTTCCCTCATCTGCAACTATCAAAGTCCTCTCAAATTGCCCAGTTTCCAATGCATTAATCCTAAAATACGTTGAAATTGGCATCGGACACTTAGTATTCTTTGGTATATAACAAAACGATCCATCACTAAACACAGCAGCATTCAAAGCTGCATAGTAGTTATCCTCACTAGGCACAACTCTCCCCAAATACTTCCTAACTAAAACCGGATACTCCCTAATAGCTTCAGATATGGAGCAAAAGATCACACCAGCTTCCTCTAAAGTCTTCCTATGTGTCGTGGCAATTGAAACACTATCAAGAACAGCATCAACCGCCACATTAGCCAATCGATTCCGCTCATTCAAAGGCACACCCAGCTTATCAAAGTACCTAAGGAGTTCTGGGTCAGCCTCATCCAGGCTATTTAAAGTGGGTTTCTTTTTGGGTGCTGAGTAATAACATATATCTTGAAAATTAATTGGCGGGTATCTGTTATCAGACCACTTGGGTTCTTTCATTTTCAAAAATTTCTCAAAAGCATTCAATCTATACTCAAGCATCCAATTTGGTTCTTCTTTTTTAGAAGATATCAAACGAATTGTCTCTTTCGAAAGCCCTTTCGGGATCGCATCCGAGTCAATATCTATATTAAACCCGAATTTCTTATCGTAATCACGATTACGTAAAATTTCTTGAATTTTATCGTCCGAAGTCAACAAATTACCTGATGAAGAACTAGGTTTCGAACTGATAGTATTTGCCCCGTACCCAACATCCGCTCGAATCTTGAATAGCCTGGAGGTTTTGGGATTTATGAATTTGGGATTTTCGAGCTTTGGATGAAACCCTTTTGTGAGTGTTGATGAATCGATGGTAGGTTGCGGAGAGAAGCTTGAAATTCCGTTAGCTAGCAGAGAAGTCATGGTTGTGGATGAGAACAGAGAGACAGAGAGAGGCAGAAGTGTTTTCTGTTTCTGTTGTTGTGTGGCCTGGAGTTTCCGATTTTCGCTTGGTTATAGTTTGTCGATGGGCTCGTGTGCAACACGTACCTGTTTGTCTTGACCGTGATTGGGACCCACCAAAATTAAAATAATATTTATGGTTTCAAATTAAAATCTTTTAATAACTAAAAAAAAGGCCCAGAGGTAAGCCCAACCACTAATGGGTCCAAGGCCTCTATTTCTGATTTCACAAACGACACCGTTTTATTTAGCATCTTTGCATTTCCGTTCTTTTGAAAAATTATTAATTTTCTTAAAAATTAAAAATTGTCGATGATAATGTTGGGCCTTAATCAGGCCCAACTTCATTATATTCTAGGTCCGGCTCTCAAAATCCAACTTCATCAATGACCAAAACTCTTCTCTTCTGATTTCCAGTAATTTCCCACCGAAGCTTCAACAAAGTTCAAGCGCCCATTAGTGTTTTTTTTTTTTTTTTCCCTTTTTACATTAATTCTCGTATTTTTTTTTAAATTTCTGAAAGTTAAAATCTGTACAGCTTTGCTATCGATTTCCGGTTATACTTGTTTGTTTCCCGAGAAAATCAAAAAGGAAACATACAGTTCAGATCGTCAGCCGTTTTGTTATCGTTTCTGGTTGCCTTAGATATTCAGAACTCGCGCAGTGGAGGTAAGTTGAATCTCCTTTCTTAAGTTTTTTTTTTTTTTTTTCTTGTGGGTGAAATTTATAAGCATCATAATGTTTAAAAAATAGCTGTGCGTAGTAATTATAGTTTGCAATTTCATGATGTGGGTTTCAAGTTGAGAATCTAGAAGGGTTTATGCAATTTAGATAATCGAGAAGCTTAAATGAATATTATATAAAAAAAATCATTTTTTTATTTGGCATCAATAATGAATATTTGTTAAAAATCATTTTCTTCTATATATGTGTGAGTCTGGGAAATTAAAAAAATTTCTGGAAAACTTTTGCAGGATGGACATAATCTCGCAGTTACAAGAACAAGTCAATCAAGTTGCAGCTATTGCTTTTAGTACCTTTGGAACATTGCAAAGGGATGCTCCTCCTGTAAGACTCTCTCCAACCTACCCGGAACCTCCACCAGCTAATCCTACGGAGGATGCAGCAAACTTTGCGGAGCAACCCAAGCAAATGAGTGCTGCTCTTGTAAAAGCTGCCAAGCAGGTCTGTGTTTTATTGTAACTGAGTATCTAGTCGACCTCGGTTCCATTAAGTATAATAGTTTGAGGTGTTATTGAAACCACCTATCTCTTCTCATCAAATGCTGCTGGTGCATACTTTTGTGATGATCACCATTTAGTGAAACCCATGAGTGTTCTCTGCTGAAAAGATTGTAAATTTTTCAAGGATTTTTGGCCCTCGTTTGATGAAATAGATTTTGTCTTGGAGTCTTTCCAAGGCCACATCACTGGATGCTGGTTTCAAGTCTACATTTATTATGTAATTGAAGAGTATTGAGTGAAGTTTATTTGGATAGAATTTGCAGAACTTTGCAACAATTTCTTAAACAAGTCATCCTTCTATATGAGTGAAACTATCCACAATGGTTTGGAAAACTAGAGGTAGAAGATTTAGGGGGTAGAATCTTTGTTAGCCTCTGAAGTAAGATAATGGATGCATTTTATTTTCTCCTTTTTAGCCATCAATTGCCTCATTTTATGTCCATTTGCTGTATATCAATGATATAACGTTTATCCTTTAGAAAGTATTGGGCATAGTGAATTGATTGAATGGGCCAATGTAATATGTTGTTGCTTGTTTCTCTTGCAGTTTGATGCATTGGTTGCAGCACTTCCATTGGCTGAGGGTAGCCAAGAAGGTCAACTGAAAAGGATTGCGGAACTCCAGGTATAAACTACGGGATTGGTAGATTAGCCATCTCCAAGCTATTACTCCAACATTTCTCATTTTATTTATTAATTTGGTAATTCCATACCCAGGCTGAAAATGATGTTGTGGGCCAAGAACTGCAAAGGCAACTGGAAGCTTCAGGTGAATGCAGAACCTTTCCACTTGTGGAATTGATTCAAAATTTAAGGACTTTTTTCCTACTTTTCAGGGAAAACTCTGATCAATCTTCTCTCAATCAAAATATCTTTGGCAGCAATTTTTCTTAGAGGTTGAATGCTAGTTGTTTGAAATGCCAATAACATTGCGTTATCTGATCCCTTTAATAGGGCTAGTGGCAATTGTCGGCACACGAATAGTGATTTTTAAAAAAACCTTTTATATATATATATATATATATATATAGCTGCCAATAAGTGTTTTGGTCATGCATGAGAACTGTAAGCACTTGACTATAAATTCTAGGAGAGCCAATTTAACTCTGGTATATCGTTGCATAACAAATACTGGATAGTCTCTAGCATCTACGCGAATTCATTTCTTATTTTCATCTTCTTGTTTTTAATTTTCCTGCAACTTAGTTTTGCATTTTTTAAGTCCTAAATAATTTTCCATTACCAGAAGTAACAATCTTTATTGGTTTGTGTGGTGACAGAAAGAGAACTACAACAGGTCCAGGAGTTGTTCGGCCAAGCGGTAGATAATTGCATAAACTTGAAGAAACCAGACTGAATACGGAGACAGGTTTAGTCATTTAGGGGTTATATTACATCCAATCTTAAATTATGCCTAATTCAAGTATTTCCGGTTGCATCAAACGAGAAGTGACTTGAAATTTGATGCTTTTATTTGAGTAAGTCAACCTTGTTTGATTGTATAGTACGTGTGCAATTTTATTAGTTGAAGTTGAATTTTTCACTCAAAGACGAGCAATGTATCATTGAATTGAGTTGTGTTACTTCCCACGTTGTTGAATAAAGAATGGGTTTATATTATAAATTTAAAGGCAAGTAAACAATACTCCTTAATAGGTTAGTCTTTTAGATTAATGATAGATTAAGTCTTTTAACTTAACTGGCAAGTATTTGGCTCTTGACAAATGATGTTGGAGTGGACCTAATTCTTATTTGCATATAGATTCTCAAAATTTGTACATAGTACCTTAATAAAGGATTGTCACATTAGATGGAGTTCTTCCAAAAATTGTGGAATGGGTAATAGAACTATAGGTAACTTGGGTCAGATAAAAGATAAATCCATAATGAATGATAAGCTTGTTGTGATGTTGCAAGATACAAAAGCGTAAAAATATCATAGTTTATATCAATTAAAGCAGGATTCAATCTTAAATTTATAAAAGTTAATAATGTAATTCAATAGCCTTTGTAGGCAATGGCTCTATGAGACAGGACCTATTCATTCATCAATGTATTACATGTACCATATCAAAAAAAAGAAATGTTATTGATTATTATAATTCTAAATCATCAAGTTTAATGGACGACATACTTTCAAAATGTTGACTCAATTTAATTAACTGATAAGTAATTGATAATATTTATCATCCAATGAATGAATACAATCCTTCGAGCTATCTATGTAAAAACTTAGGATTTTCGTGTGGTACAATCCTTCGAACTGTTCAGTAACCAGGAGAAGAAAACGAGCATTAAAATAGCATATCATTTGGTGAAAATATAATAAATATTAAATAGGTATTCATAAAATTTTATTAGAATAATAGGGTTCCTGTAGCACATAGGCTATTAAGCATGATAACAACAGTACACCTGAACTGGCTTTCCTCCGGAAAGGATAGGATAGCAAGAAAGATAAATAGCGGTAGCATCATCAAATCATTGTCATACTAGTTTCTACTACAAACACATTTATCAGAAACTTAGCTGTATCCCACTTGCTGCTGCTGTTGTTGTTGAGGCGGCTGCTGATAATTTCCATACCCAGGATAGCCTCCATAGTACATGTTTGCGTCTTGGGGAGCAGCAGCAGCAGCAGCAGCATAACCATAATTCTCATATCCTTGTGCATATCCATAATATCCAGCAGCATTCCATTGGCTTGGGTCAGGCTGAGCCTGAACACAAACAAATATCTCAGATTTAGCATTAATGAAGCATCAGTCAGATACAAGGAATGTTCAAATTTACATGCAAAAAGAACTAAAAAGGTTGGATTGGATGATGCAAAAACCTGTTTGTTTGAAGGGCTGCGTCCCCACGAAAGACGAATATTTTGCCCACCCAACTGAGTTCCATTTAACATTCTCAATGCTTCCTCTGCACGGCTTCTGAAGAATCACAAATAAACAAAAAAAAGGAAGCCATTATAAAGCCCGCTCATTGCCTTGGGGTGTTTTGAGGGGTGATATTCAGTCAAATCACTTGCCTGTCAGCAAATTGAACAAATCCACATCGCTTGCCAGCTGGTATTTTTACATGCAATAATTGTCCGTATTGGCTGAACAGTTCCCTCAAATGGTCATCAGTTACAACAGAATCCAGATTACCAACAAACACCTGAATTTCGAATTTCTGAAGTCACAAAGATGTCCCAGAAAAGGAAGTTTCAGTATTATGACAACAGTACTCACAGTTGTATTATTGGGATCGTCGTCACTTTGTACTCCTTGAGAATTCTGATATGATGATGCTGCATATGAAAAATAAATAAATAAATAAAACTTAAAGGCAAATAAGAAGTGACGAAACAATACATCCGATCCAAAATCTTGAGATGGATCAGTATGAGCAGGAACTTGCCAACATCGGATCCTGAATACTTGGAAAGAATTATTAAAAATGCATATAAATTAACGGAAACTCTGCCTCCAAGATGCTTGATAGTTCAAAATAACGGTGCACTGTATAATAAAAACCTTATGGAAAAACAATTGTTACATCTTACACATTAATTCATATAAATTATGAGCAGAAGGCCACCAAATCACAAATATGTATCAACCAGTAAAAATAGATACTTAGAATAAGAATGTACTGAACCATAAAAATATATTTCACAAACTAATTTTAAACACCATACATTGCAACATGATTATCAAAACTCAAAACTAGGATCCAAGCAGATATACTTACAATCACAATTATTGATATATACAATTACTCAATGCACAGCAGCAATCAGAAAAGGACACCACGAACCACTCCAAGCAAACACAATATATAAAGTCAACAGTTAGAAAAAACAGTTCAATTCTACAAAAAGTAAACTCGTCTTTTGTGCCGTGGGGTTGGGACAATCCTAAATACCAAGCTTGGACAAACACAGGATCAATGAATGAAGCCAAATCAAACGCAAGAAGCTTTTCCCCAGTTGTCAGTTAAATAATACGTGGACTGCCACAAGAATATGTTTGAATTATTCCAACACACAGGAATGCATATTAACAATGTTTATAACTGTACAAAAAAGATCATTGAAGTTTGACTTCCACAGTAAGTAGCAGACCTTTTTCTTCCTAGTATAGAAGTGACTATATAGTGACCCAATGATAGTCAGCACACCAGATGCAATTCCATGCAGATTGATTGAGATGCCCACACAATCACAGGAGACTTTTCTCATGGACTGAAATATAAAAACATGAATGGCTCAAAGCTTCTTATTTATGCATTATAAATAAGAACGGAAGCAATTGGAACAAACTAAAATGTAAAAGGCATAAAAAACAAAAGCATAAGAAATTAAAAACTTAGTATAGAAAGTAACTTCACTAAAACGTTACTAACAATAAAAAAAATTGACAGATAAAAACCCAAAGATAAACTAAAATGTTATTGGGATGATAAATCCTTTAAATAAGGAGCGAAGCAACAAAAACAGCTCAACAATAGAATGAACTGAAGAGATACTTAGAAAATGTAGCAGAACAGATGCCACAAAAGTCTGAAATAAACGACATGGCATAAACACAAAAACTGACCTAACTGAGGGCACGCACTAAAGGGATAATCATTTCAGCTGAAATCAGGTTCCAGGCCCCATGATGATAGAGCCTCTTGACACCCTGCTTTGAGACAACAGGAGTTTCGTAGTCAAGAGTTTAATATCATTTATTGTGCCCAAATGTTAAAGGAAATTAGAGGAACAAAACGACGGTGGAAAGTGCTGCTTATCTTCAACAACATAACGGAAAGAAAGCCAACTTAACAATAACGTTAAGTATACTGCACATTGGACAGTAATGGGAGACCAACGTTATGTTTTTCAGAAGCAGACTTAAATATTCTACTGTTTTTTGGTAGAAAGAGAAGATGCATCTAAACTAAGGCCAATTGGGAATGCAAAACAAAACAAAATCAAAATATAGGACACCAAACATGTAGATAATAAGAGAATTAAATAATCGACCATCCAATAATGTACAGAAATTTCCACTTACTGCAACCATAATTGCACAGTATAACACAGAGGCACGTGTCAACCATATAGCCACCAAGAAAATACCTTTAGGGTACTGCTGTTGACCTGGTACATTTTTCTTATTGGTCGCCGGACCAATTCGCATGGGTCTTGTTGAGCAAAAGACACCATTCATCTCAGTCATAGCACGTAACTGTTCACTTTCTTCACCAAACCTAACAAACCCATAACCCTTGGTTCGTCCAGTAAGCCTATCAATGACAACCTTTGCACCCTTAACAGATGAAAACCGGGCCCTGAAGGTCTCTTGAAGCATGTAATCAGTGACATCAGCAGCCAAGTCTCCAACAAATATTGTGAAGTCAGGGCCCTCATCTCGCCTCTCGCCAGCACTGAAAGACGCCCAGTTCAGCCTGAAGTTCTGCTCACCACTTGGCATGGGGGTGCCATTGTATGTCTGCAAGACTCTTTCAGCAGCTGCACGAGTGATAAACTCAATAAAGCCGTAACCCTCTATTTGACCAGTTTGCTTGTTACGGATTACTTTTACAGTGGCAACCTGCAAAAGGAAACATTTTTTAGTCACAGTGAATGAGGAATAAGAGTACCGCCCCTCCAATTATTTGTTTGGCATGGTGTGTGCATATGATAATCAAAGTATACATAAATATGATAAATATATGAATATTTATTGTTGAATTGGTAAAGTGATTTAATTGTGCTGGGAGCTTTCCGAGATTTTAATATCCATATCCAGATCACCCAGGAGAAGCTACGTCAACTCAAACTCAAAGAGAGAATTTTGAATCAAAACAAGCATAACTATGTATCCCATCAGATAAGCAACCAAAGGCAAAAACTGGACGTCGTTCTAAATAGCATACCTCGCCGGTATGTGCGAAACAGCTGGAGAGATAGCTCTCGTCCATCCAGTACTGCAAGTCTCCGATCCAAAGCGTCCGGATCTCACCGGGCGGTCCCCCTTGTTGAGGCTGTTGCGCCGACTGCTGCGCAGCTGGCACCGCAACACCGGCCGTAAAAGGCTGAGCAGCCTGCGGGGCCCACATGGCAGGAGGCTGGCCCTGAGGCTGAGGCGGCATCATCATCATGTAAGGCGGAGGAGGCTGCTGCTGCTGCTGCTGAGGCGGCGGATGTTGTTGGTACTGGTACTGGTACTGATGAGCCATCGGTGGTGGCTGTGGTGGGACCGCCCCGGGCGCTGGCTGCATCACGTTAAAGCTATATGAAAAATATCTGAACGAAAGAAAGAAAGAGAAAAAGAAAGGAAGAAGAAACCCTAATCGTAGAAGCCGTGACGACTCCTTTAGGTACTGACTATTTTGGTTTATATGGCAAATTGTTGACACGTGTGAAGATTACGTGGCAATGATTGATTTGCAAGGGCTTTATTTTAAATACTATTTGAGAAGATATTGTTACATTTGCCCCGTCATAGAGTTTATGTTGAATACTGTGTGATCTTTACAAGGCTAAGATGGAAAGTGAAGAAGAGCTGGCAATGAAAATTTTCAGTTCTGCTGATCAAGCTTGTAAATGGCTTGAAGCACTCGGTGTTCATTAGAAGGGCATGTGGAGGAGGAAGTGTAGCTGTTATTCTCACTGTCCATTTTGACTCCTTGTTGCAGGCGGGCTGTGAGATTCATGGTGTGGGCTAGATACTGAAGAGTATCCTCGGGATTCCTCTTTTCACAATTATTTGAGGGATGGTACCTATGGCCCAATCCTTCTTTTTGGTGGGTCAGAGTACTATAATCTTCGGTCACTACCGTTGTCGAGCCCTGTTGCCGATATTCTTTCCCATCGTTTGACAGTCTATTGTACATTAACAGCTCTGAGTATCAGTTCGAAGAACATTTTGCTCAAAGGACGAGAGGTCAATCTTCACTACCTTGGACCTGAATGGAAGTTGAACTGGGTGCCAGCATTTGCAGAAGTTGGTCATTTGCTCAATGGATCAGATATATCAATGGTGGGGCCTTAAGCTCCTACAAATTTGTCAGGGACAACTTCAGGAATAAGTAGCCGAGAAAAGGTGAATCTATTGAGGGGTGTTTATCAAGAGGTAGCCACTTACCTTCCTTTTCCTCGTGTTATTGTTGCAATGAACTGTGGATTGGATAGGAATGGAATTTGGGACCCAGCTGTTAATGTAATCAAAGCCATGGGTTTTCCGGCAATCTTCACCTATCGGTCTGAAATTCTTGTGCAAATGCCAAACAGGTTCTTCGTTGTGCTGGTTTACAAATCACTCACCCTGTAACACCCAATACCTTCCGTGGCGAAGCTTTATGTTAATCCTTTTTCCATCAAGCGGGAGTGTTGAATCTGTGGGTGAGCTATACGTTCATACTCATTGAGATCATGATTCATTCTACCTAACTTCACTCTTTGCTGCCACTTTTCTTGGGCAGTTCATTATCAAATTATGGGTCTCTCTACGAGAATAATCTATGTGGTGCAATTTCATATCCCAAAAATAGAAAACAAAAATTTTCAGCAGATATAATTATGACTTGATTTTGATGGCTTATTTTTCATTTTTCTTTCTGACAGAGGTTTCTGTACCTAACTTCTGAATAACAAAAATCCACTTGCTTAAAAATTGTCTACCATCCAGCTCAATGAACATTCAATGAATTTCCTCTGTGAAGCACAATCACTGTATATTTATTTGGTTTGTCACGGTGCTTCAAGACATTTTCCATAGGAATAATATTTTATTTTCGTGCTTTTCTTACACTCAAAACTAAGCCTTTGCTAGTCAGCATCAATGGATCCCAATTAGGGTATTTCCTGCAGCGTTAATCACAATTAACTAGTCAAAAGACGAACTAATCCCAACAATCTGTAAAACAAATTTTAAGCACTTCTTTGCTACCGATGGCATCAGGATTCAATGCACCAACTATTTTCCCATTCAGTTCTTTCAGTCTGCGCCTCACGTTTTTTACATTACTTTCTTCCCTGAGATAAAGGGTCATGCTATGTAAAGTTTAATTAATCAATCAGCTTCCATTTCAACCAAGCAACTTGCCCAGTTGGCCTAAAAAAGGCCAACAAACTCTCTACCTTTCCTTTAACTTCCCATCTTCCTGCATACAACAAACATTTTCCTTCTAGTTTCAGGCAATGGAGTTCCCAACTAATCATCCATCTCACTGGAATTATCTCTGCACTTATCCTGCCATTTTCTCTTATCCCATCATCACTGAAAACTATTTTCAATGGACTCAATCCCCAGAGTGTGGCATTTTCTTTGTTGATCTCCTTGGTAAACCCTTCAAACTTCTCAGGTTTTCT
Organism: Swietenia macrophylla; assembly: GCA_032401905.1. Classification (NCBI taxonomy): domain Eukaryota; kingdom Viridiplantae; phylum Streptophyta; class Magnoliopsida; order Sapindales; family Meliaceae; genus Swietenia; species Swietenia macrophylla. The sequence goes on from CP135572.1 coordinate 2,817,562, forward strand.
CTGCTTTCATCTTCCTGTTATATTTTCATCAGGCTCATGTTTTCTTGCTTAAATTTTCTGGCAGGTGTGAGGAAAGAGGAGATTAAAGTTGAAGTTGAGGACTCAAAATACCTCATAATCCGAACCGAGGCCATGGATGAATCGACAAACCCTGCGAGAAGCTTCATGAGGAAATTTCGGCTTCCGGGTATGATCAATATTGATGGAAGATGGTGTGTTGACAGAGACTGTTCCAAGGGTTTTTACCGGGCGGGGCTTCTTCATTCATCCACAAGATGTGCCTGAAAGACTTGATTCTCGCAAGAGCTGCTTGAAGTCTGAAACATCAAACAAATGATATACAGGGTCTCCTTGATTTGGAGTTCTGCTTGGTAGATACATGTGCACAAAAACCTGTGGAATGTATTTGTTTGGCTCAAGCGCTGGGAAAATTGGATTACGTTTTCTTGGATACTGAATTTGTGATAGAATTACTATATCCACGCGGGTTTTCTTCTCGGGATCATGTCATTAGCACAGATATTTTTGGTGGCAGAATCGGAATCTCGTTAGAACAGAGAAGACAATATGTCATGTCACGTGGACGTCAGCACCACTCTGAAAAATATTAACTTAATTAATTAATCAATTAATTAATATCATCTATATTTAAATCATTTATTAATATTTTATTTTAGATTTGCATGCAGCTTGCAAATAAATTTAAGAACATGAGAATAGCACCACTGAGAAAGTTCCAAGTTGCATATCCGATACGGTCCCTACGGGAAACTAAAGAAAATTGTCAGTCTGATTGACAGACAGCAACAACTCCACCAGGCAGCCGCAGTTGCAGACTTTGCAGCTCGGCTCCCTGTAAAACGGCGCGTTTTAATGCACAGAAAATGCATGTTTACTCGGTTCTCGATTCCATTGAACTATATGGTATTGCTACGGGCAATCCTAAGCAAACATTTTTTTCTTACAGACATTGCCACTTGATTTTTCGGCTGAGCTTACCCATGTTTAATCAGTTTCGCGAGTCCAACGGCCTCTTTCAATCTTCTTTCCAAGTTCTCTTTCACAGTCAAGCTTCGGGAATTCCTGCAATGAGTGGTTTATACAATTCAAACTCCCTTAAGATCAGTAGAATTACAGAAGAGATTCCATTCTGTAAATGGTAAAAATCTGACCTTTTCTCCAAGGTTGCCTTCCTTGTTAGTTCCTCAACAAGACCGTTTAGTCTCTTCAAGTGGGAAGGTAACTTGCATATGGCTTCAACACCTTTACGGGTTGAACACATCTTCTTCAAAATCTCAGAAGCAATGAAGTATCCCTCATCCTTATTCCTGGAAAAGGTTACCAGGGAAAGAAGTTATTGAAAAATGATTTGAAACTGTTAGTTTTTCTTGAATTCAATCAAAATGACGAAGAATCCTGTACCTTAGCAACTCCCACAGAATTGTTTCTACAGATCCTTGTCTGTCAATTAGCACTTCAATCAAATGTGGATAACAGGAAAGGTTTCTCAGAGTGGAGAGTGCATGCTTTAAAACTTCCTGATCGGGTATGCTTCGGCTGACTGAGCGAATAAGCTTTAGTAATGTATCAATTGCCCCTGCTTCCACAAGTTTCTCGCAACATTTCTGGGAATGTTCTGTTGTCATATCTGCAAAAGAGAGTTTGACAATAGGAAATCTCGTCAATTCACGGCAAAATAACATTATAGCTTACAGGGTCACAGGCAACAGCCCTAACTGATTAGTCAAGCAGAAACATGCATGTCATTCGAGTGCTAGGATCCTTTCTTTTTCCCCCAACCAAAGCATTTCTAGAGTTCTATTCTTTCCTTCTTACACGAGCATATTCTGGGAGTAGAAAATTGACTCAATTCCAAAGCAAAAAGCTCAAAGTATTCAGATGTAAAATACATAAATGTAAGAGAATTCAAAGTCAAGTGATACTGCATATATTCCTGAAAGTGATATGATTTCTGCATGAAACCAATAATATAACTCACCCAAAGTTGCACAAGTATGAAGAATGCCGCTGACACTTTTCATGGTTAGCAGTTCTGAAACTGCTGACACAAGTCTGTTAATAATACGCATTCCATCATCCACATTTGCTGCAGACTTCTGAACTCTCAAGCGCAAATCCAGTAATTGCCTAGTTGACTCTTTCCGTGCAAGGTAACCTTTCCAGTAAGACTTAACAAATTATGGAAGTTAAATAGAATTCCGGAATACAAATTGAAACCAGATAGCATGGTAAAAGAAAATGATGAAAAATCATTCTAACTCTGCACAAATCTATTTACACTAATTGATTCCAAAATCCACATCATAAAGATGTGAAATAAATTTACAATTAAAGTGGCGAATACTAACACATTTATCTGACTGCTTCACTAAGAAATAGTCCAAAACATGATTCCTAAAAGAAAGTTGGTGGTAATGCAGGTATGCTTGAGTGCTTCATTCCATTTCCTTATGAATGCTAAGTAGCGAAGCTCAGCAGAACATGGAGATGACTTTACTAACATGATTCCTAACAGAAAATTGGTGGTAATGCACGTATGCTTGACTGCTTCATTCCTTTTCATTATGAATGTTAACCAGCGAAGCACAATAGAACATGGAGGTAACTTACTTGAAGCACAACAATATGATGCTTCTCTCTAGAGACCCGTAGCCTTGCTGTCCATCCTCGAATATGCGACTGAATAATGATAGCTGACTTTGTTTTTAATTTAAGCAATAGAATATGCTTCCACCACCTTTGCAGTTTCAAAACAGAAGAGAGAAATATTTTCAGTTCGAAACTCTGGAAGCAGCCTCTTACGGTATTAAAATTGCTGCTACTAGGGTTGGCTGCACGACAGCGAGAACAACCTACGCAGTGGAACACTAGATATTAAATATCATCACAATGCCAGAATTCAAACTACGACTCAACATTACCTTGAAAAGATATTTTATGTGTCTCAAACATACACTTAAGATTAAGATCTTTTTCGGGAAAATATACGCACTGAAACCTTGGAAGGAAATTGCACGACTACCTAAAATCCTGCTTCGAATAATCTGTCCCCTAATAAACCGTTGAACTTCAGTGGCAGCATGTTTGTGAATGTGAAAAGCTCTCCAGCATTTTAAGGATCGAAAAGCACTTTGGATCTTTGTCGCAGCCTCTCTTTGGAATAAAAAGTCCCTCCTTATCAACCAACCACGGAAACGTCTCTGAACTCAAAACAAAATGCTAATTCTTTAAAAGCTATGGCCAAAATATTGATTATATGAGATGCACATTTTTTTAGATAAAAAAATTACTAATAAGGGCACTACAGCATAAGGATAAGAGCCTTAATTGCTAACCTTCCGTGCCCTCCAATGAAATTATAACAGTTGAATTAAGAAAAGAGGGCTTGGAACACGTTGATAGGTTGAGTAATAACAGACACATTCTTGATTAAAAATATTATATTTCATAGTAAGAAAAGGAGTGATTAAGCGATCAACAATAACTAAGGCATTCCAAGTGGGATGGGCATAAGCCATATATCACAGTAGTTAGAACAAAATTTTACATAGAAAGCAGATGATCAACATGCTACAAACATGAAGAACACGATACAAATTATGCATTTGATTCTTTTAATTTTCAAGCTCCATTACTTTTAGGATGATTAAGTCACTACTACAGGAAATGATATACAAAAGATGAGACCCAAAACTTAACAGATTTGGGAAATACTTCTTTTTTCATATCCAAGCTGTTGAGATACAAGTGAGATATAAAACTTAAAAAATTACTTAAATGCCAAGCTACATAGAAAATGTAAAATCCAAAACACACTCACACACTTCAGAATTGCTAAAAAATAAAATTCGGAGAACTTACTTGGATGACAAGAATGTGATACCTATGTCTCCAGGCTACTGTCCTCACAATCCAACCACGTACATAAGATTGAATGATGATGGCTGACCTGGTTGCAATTCTGTATTGTTGAAAGTCCCTCCAATATCTTTGGCATCGAAAATGACTTTGTATTTTCAGTGTTGCTTGCTTCTGGTTTAAGAACCTCCGTCTTAGCAACCAACAACGGAAATGACTCTGAAGTTTAGTTGCAGCAAAGAAATTCTTCAGGTGGAACCTACTTGATACAAAATTCCTCCAAGCAAACTGAATTTTAGTCGCTGCTTGTAGTTTTAAATCACTGTCACCCTTTTCCTGACACATAAGTGGAGCTTTATGAATTTCAGGTAAGTTATGAACAAAATCCTGACCATCTGTGGCACCACTGAGTAAATCAGGAGTGGATGAACCATGAAGTACAATACTCCCAGCCTGACATCTGCGACTGATCCATATTCTAGCTGCTCGCTGGATGAGCAACACTGACCTTTTCAACTTAACAAAATGATGCCTCTCAACAATGAACTTGACATATCTCCCAAATTGTTCAGATTGCTTCCATTTCTCTGTACGGTTAAAAACATTCATACTTAGCAAGCGAGAAATTCAAATAGCTTGCACAAAGCATTTAAAAGAATGGCTTAAGAAGCAGGTGACCTTTTTGAGTATTTGAAGTGTTAAGCACTGTGTTATGCTTAACTGCTAACCAAGCTCGAATGACAATTTGCAAATATGAAACTGCATTCCTTATCTTCATAGAATTCTGACGTTCAATCCATCTCCTGAAATGAAACTGTATAACTTTTGCGGCATTTCCTGAAAGCATTAACATAGCAATGACTATATAAAGAGGGAAGCACAATGGAAGATCAATCACAGAAGAATGAAATTTTTGCTTGCGGCATTTAAAGAACTATCATGTCCATTTTTGGTTTAATATTAAAATAACAGATAGGACAATCAAACTGGTTATCAACAGTAACCAACCTAGAAGATCTTCAAGGAGAAAGTGGCAAGAAAGCAAAGTTAAATTCCACAAATAGAAATTTCAAACTAAGGAAATTTGACTAGAGAATGAACTAATGGATGGATCCTATTATAACTAAAAGAAACTACAGGTTGATGATGGATGATCCAATTAAAACACGAGTCTTATGACAACATATTATCATTAAAAGAATTCTAGAGTAGCTTCATAAAAGCTAACCTCTTTCATTTTTTATGTCGTTTTTGCTAGTTGAGAAGATCTGCAAAGTAGAACTAGAACGTTTAGACACAAATTTGTAATTTTGTTCAGCCATTTCTTGCCACCAAGCCTGAAGGGCCTTGAACTTCCTCACTGCATCTGTATTAAATTAAGAATGTAAGTGGACAGAGAATCAAATCAAGTTTTAATCTTATACACAAATGTTATAGCTAATGAACTGACAAGATTTTTCAAAGAAAATTTTCCATGGCAATTTTAAGAGTTTTCATGAATATAGCTGTGATTGGGCTGCTTCTTAAAGCAATGACTGCAACATTTGAAAAGACTGTATCCTTTAGTAGGTGTCATCCATTGCCAACGATAAAGATTCTGAATTTGCTGGTATCTAGTCCTCATACAGAGTAAAAACAGATGAAACTAAATTGAGGCAATAACAAAGAGAGTAGCAGACAGGCACAATTTTTTCATGCTATTTTGCTAATGAATCAAGTAGAGCTAAACTGATGGAACTTAACTGTAAAATTATTATACATTCAACCTGATATATATGTATATATAAGAGAAGAAACAATACGTCTGTCTGAATGGCATACACAACTTGCTAAACCAAAAGTACCAGTTTAATAAAGAATGAGCACCTTCAGTGCTATGCCCACTTTCTTCTTCTTGGTCTGGCAATGCTTCAGAATTTACAATCCAGCAGTCAAAATTTGAACGTCTCCTCTCTGGACTTTGAAAATTACAACCCAACAGTTTATGAAAATTCAGTTGATCCTGGAAAGCAGACAAGAAGTCAATAAAATCATTTCTCATGGTATCGTTCAGTGATCATCCAACACATTACTCCTATCATTACCATATTCTTCTTCACAATCAGTTGAGAAGAGAGGAAAACCAACAAAATTACTACACCCCGATCACTACAGGCACCATTATGTTCAAGTATATCACTCATTTGCAGAACCTGTAAACAAAAGATGTACATGATAATGAGTCATGTGACCATATGATATTGCAACGTATGCTAATTAATGTGCGTGCACATTGGTCAAAAACTGTAAAGTGCATCAATTTCTTTACTTATTGACATGCTCAACAATTGCAGAGAACACAAGCTATCAGATCACCTCACAAAATGAAATCAGACAACTTTAATTTAAGGAGTCTTTAACTGTGCTTTGCCTCACAAAAGTACCAAATTATGAATTGTTTCCTGATGCCTCAAACATAAGAATATCAACAATTTTAAAATCTACCTCTGGAAATTTTCCCAATAAAGTTGTCAGTTTTTGGGACAATATAAAATTGTGGAATGCATCTGTATAATCTGTAATTGACATAATTGATTCTTCGCCTCTTGCTTCAAGAAGGGCCTGTGACCAATGACCGAATTATAAGAAAGCAGTGTGAGCAGAAGAAATGAGGAGGTATAAACTCAGTATGATATAAAAGAATATACAGCACCTTAGAAGCACAAGAACAAGAAAGTTCCATCCGAAAGTAAAAATCAAGCAAGCACCATATGGCTTTTCCATCTTTCAATGAAGAAATATCATTGACACAAAAGTCATACTTTTTGCAAATCACCTGCAAAACATACAATTTAAATATAATGAAGAGTTGTGGTACAAGGGAATTAGAAGTTGAATTAAAATCCCAAAGATACTACAAGTATATATTTAACCCAAAAAAAATAAAATGAAAACATCAACAACAAGGGCCTAACAGCTGCAAGCAAAATAAGAATAGAGGGGTGAAAAAGAAGGGGCAACCAGAGGAAAAGAAAGACCTAACATGAGTAATTGTTCTCATTCTTGAAATTCAAAGTACCAAGCAAGCCAAAACACAACCTTCGTAGTATATGTACAATAACTTAACAAGATGAAAACAGATATAGATTATTCAGACTGCTTAAAATGTTTAAATTCTATTGAATGCTACAAAATGCAAAAAAAAAAAAAAAAGAAGAAGAAGAAGAAGTAGAGGGAGAAGAAGTGAAGGTGTCAGCTGGAGCTTGTATATATGTTCTCACAAGAATATTTCTCATTCATATTCAAAAACATAATTTTTCTATTAATCCAACCACTAAAAAATAGTACTGAAAGCAATGAGGAAGAAATCCTAATACAAATTTTTGCCACGAGCTGTAGTACCTGAATCCAATTCAGGAGCAAATCTAAAGGAGCAGAAAGAGCACTGTTGAAGTGGTCCTGTGGAAGGCAAAAACATATGAAGAGAAATTAGAATTCTTCCAGTTTCCTTGAAATTAATGCAAAATTACTATAAAAGGCTCTACACCATATCAGTTTCTCAATGAACAAGCTAAATTATAGGGAATGCATCCAGTTTAAGACATACCACACTGGTTCCACAAATTTTGCAAATTTCCTCTATTAAGACTTTTTGGTTTATCAGAAGTGGTAGCTGCAGGTTCAAAACATTATATTAAACAACTAATGAGATTGACAAAGCACTAAATAGTGATTCTAAAATCTGTAGATAAAGACAAGAACAGGTTTTACCTGCAAGTCAACAAACATGTTCCATAGCAAGCAAAGAGTAAGTTCTTTATCTCCATTAGCAATATCATCTTTCATAATTTCTGTTCCATCTTGATCATATAACTTGACACCAGCTTTCCTTAGATACTGCAGTGCAATGCCACAATTTGCCAAATTCTTTTTGTAACTATCTGATGGAACTACCATTTTCTGTCAGAAAAGAAAGTAAATATGTCATAGGAACATTCAGCCTACTACTGAATAGTAATTGGGCTGCTGAACATAATTAAAAAGGCCAACCGTAAGGATTGAGGAGTCTTGTAGCAGAAGTTGAATAATTCTGCTGAGCCGCACCCCATCTTGGAGATCTACAAATAAATTTGTCACTCTGAAATCATACTCCAGGAGGGGAAACTGCACCAGGAAAAACATTTTATTGTTACATAAATTAATTAACTAAATATTTTCTTTCAAAGTTATTGGGAGTTTGTCCCGTCTTGAGTGCACAAAGGCCCAAACATTCAGGTTCGAAATTAAATTAGTACCATAATGAGCCTCTATGCAGTAAAACAGACACGTGAATTGAAATACATACCTGTTGGTACGAAACTTTGTACCCAAGAATCACTACGTGTGCAAAAAGATTTCCTTCTCCATGCATTACATCCGATGATAAGAAATCTAATTTTACATCAGAGTAAAAAGTCAACCTAGAAATGGACAAACAAAAATATGAAAACATCTAACAGAATGTTGAACTGGAACAAAGAGAAAAAAAAAACAGTTACCAACAATCACTTGGCGGCTTGATTTGACACTAGATTGCACAGAAAATAGAAGAGGAGAACCCCCATCAACTCCATCAATACCATATTTAAGAGGTAGGATGCTCTGAGATTTCGCTCTATCTAGTATAAGTACAAGCATCAAAAATCTTTTCAATATAATACTCCCCAAAGTCTCATAGTAACCCGGTCTGTATAAACCCTCAACCTTCTTGTTATAAGCATAACCTTTAGCTAGCCCAGCATGCGAGAAAAACTGCCTCTCAATCATCATTTTCAAGAATGCCATTTCTTGATCAGAGTTTGAATTTTCATTTGACAGCAAGGAATCACCACCAAAAATAATGTACATTCCAATTCGAAGCCAAACAGGGTTATAACACAGGAGAACACTAGTGGCCTTCTCCCTCATTCCAAAATCAGTTACTATTGGACAATGTGACTTCATGTTTAGTCGCCCCTCGTCAATATTCTGATGAATAGAAGAAAAAACAAAGTAAAACAATTGATTCCCAGCACTTGCAACTACAATTCTTACAAGTTACAACCGTAAATTTGGTTGGTGGAAACTAACTTTTAATACTAGTAAATTACATATGCTTCGAACCGTACAATAAATTTAAGAAATTAAAAGTACCAAACCTTGGTGACACGGCTCATGATGTCGAAAACCTCCTTGCAACTTCCCAAACTCAAATAAACGCTCATCCTTTGTTTCAAATCATCGAAACTACAAACATCCTTCAATGAATTCCTCAAAGTTAAGTGCTTGGATTCAGAAATTCCAGCTTCATCTTCCACGTCATTGCTGTCTCCTCTCCACCACGTGTCCCTCTGCCGCTTCGGGTCCCGCCACGTCATGACCTCCCCTCCCTCCCTCTTTCCCTTCCCCGCCACCGTGTTCCCTCCATTACTGAAATCAAATTCATCGCAGCCGCACAACTTAGGGTTTTCAAGGAGGAAATTAAGCCATGCGGTGAGGGATTTGGAGAGCGATTGGAGTGACTGTTCTTTTTTAAGCTGTGACTTGTAAGCAGATTTGGATTGTTCGAGCTCGAGAGATTTGAGCCTTCGGGCCGCAGCGGTTTTGGTCTTGGCGGACTTGGAACAAGCCGAGGGCGGGCCGCGGCGGTAAAACGAGGACGACGACTTAGGGGTGTGTTTGGATGCGGTGAAAAACTGTTGGGGACAGGGAGATGGGAAATTCGGGACTTGTGAGGGGCGTTTCGGGGTTTTGAAATTTGAGATGTCTTTGAGAAGCGAAGAGGACGGCGGTCGTGAATAGGGTGACGGTGACGGAAAAGGTGACGGACACGGTTGTTCATCACCGTCCATTGATTACGAATCAAAGAATTTGTGAGAGATGAAAAGAGTGACTGTTTCTTTCAAAATTTGCCTGTAAGAAAATGAGAGGGAGACTCGTATATTTGAATTTGAATTGGTTGACAGTGGGGCACGTGCTGGCGCGCCCTCGGCGTGACTTCACACATGTTAATGAAATTACGGGAAAATCCTTGGATAAGACACACGAACATTACAGTCGACAAGTCGTTAATCGGAACGCTATTCTCGTTGGGTTACAAATAAAAAACCGACATGCCGTCTGTTAATCTGATCACTACACGACATGTCGTTTATAAAACAAGCTTTTGGTCAAACACCCTTGTGACAGAGCCCTAAAGAATTTGATTTTCCAACCTCGCAGGCGGATAAAGTTACCAGGACCCATATTGTCATCATGGGTTGATCTTTTAGGATTGAACTTGAATTTATTTTGTTTGTAGCATTTAAATCAATCAGAAATTGATCCTTCAGCCATATAAAATGCACTAAATTAGAGACGCTCGTTGAATTTTCCGCCCACCATAGCCAGGCTGATTGTCAATGAACATTATCAGTTTGTAACCAGAGAAGGATCCAATCCATTTGTGCATATGATTCAAATGCAAAAGGACAGCATCATATGTTAATATCATCAAGAAGAGAATACAGAAATACAACACCATGTTACAGAAAAATATATTTCCTGGTGCTTTCTAAGTTTGCATTGGCAATAATGACATCAGAAAACAACCAAAGTATTTCACTATTTAAGTGTTGCCATAAGTTTCAGTAAGTATGACACATTAATAGTCTCTTTAAATTTTCATATCCTTAGACATGAATCCTGCAATTTATTTCCCCTTGCTTCTGTTCGTTCTCCCTTTTTTCTACATAATTTTCACCAGGAAAACTTCAAAAAACCTTCCACCAGGTTCTTTGGGGATACCCATTTTAGGCCAAAGCCTTAGCTTTTTACGTGCAATGCACACAAATACCGCAGAACAATGGCTTCAAGAGAGAGTAAGAAAATATGGTCCCATTTCTAAACTCAGCCTCTTCGGGACACCTACAGTTTTCCTCCATGGACAGGCTGCAAACAAGTTTATTTTCACTTGTGATGATGACACGCTTGCCCATCAGCAGCCCCCATCATTTAGACGGATTTGTGGCAAGAGAAATATGACATCGTTGAGAGGCGATGATCACAAGCGGGTGAGGGAAGCGCTTGTTTCATTCTTGAGGCCTGAAATTTTGAAGCAATATGTTGGGAAAATGGATGAAGAAGTTAGAAAGCATTTGGAGATGCACTGGCATGGTAATCAAAAGATTGCGGTAATGCCTTCCATCAAAAGCCTCACCTTCAACATAATGAGCTCACTTATATTTGGATTGCAACAAGGAGCTAGCAGAGATGCATTTGCAGAGCTTCTACGACATATGATGGAGGGAGTATTGTCAATACCAATAAATTTGCCCTTTACACGCTTTAGTCGTGGCATCCAAGCAAGCACAAAAGTTAGAACTATGATCATGGATCTCATAAATGAAAAAAGGGCAGCATTAAAGCAACAGAATTATTTTCCTCATCAGGATCTCATCACTTGCCTTATCAATCTCGATAGTGAAAATAACTCAACTTCATTATCTGATGACGAAATTATAGATAATGTCGTAGGTGTAATGATTGCAGGATATGACACATCCTCTGTTCTCATTACCTTCTTAGTCTGGTTTTTGGCCAGTGATCAGTCTGTTTATGCTGCTGTGGCACAAGGTATATCTCAAATAAAAAAATGAAAATAGTCAAGTTAATAAGATTGATTAGCAAACATATTGACTGATTGATTACTTGGGATTTTGTAGAACAAGAAGAGATAATGAAGAACAAGGTTTCAGAGGAACTTCTCACCTGGAATGACTTAGCCAAAATGAAGTACACATGGAGAGCAGCATTGGAAACTCTAAGGATGTATCCTCCTTTGCTTGGTTCATTCAGAAAAGTCCTTAGAGATTTTGAATATGAAGGATACACTATTCCCAGAGGCTGGAATGTATTTTCCCTTCTATAGATTAAGAAAGTAATACATAATTTGATCTCTAAAGTTCATAACTGATAAGAATTTTTTGAACTTTCAGGTAATTTGGGCGACATGCATGACACACATGGATGAAAGCTACTTCCCGAGTCCATCAAAATTTGATCCAACGCGATTTGAGAAACTGTCACAATCAGCTCCGCCTTATAGCTTTGTGGCATTTGGAGGAGGACCTAGGATTTGTCCTGGGAATGAGTTTGCAAGAATTGAGACTCTAGTGACTATTCACTATCTGGTGACCAGATTTAGATGGAAACTTTGTTGCGCGGACACTCCATTTTCCAGAAATCCTTTTCCAGTTTTCAAGCAGGGCCTGGAAATACAAATTCAGCCAAAGAATTATGTCAGTGCCAAATGATTTCGATGTAGGCTCTATAGAGTGTTCACTATATTAGCATACTTTGCTGAATTAAAGGAATAATATTATCAATTTCCCCTTTTAATTATACTAAACTTGAAATGATTCGAATAGTTTGAAAATTCATCAAAGATATCTTCCATTGGGAGACTCCTGACAAAGTTTTAAGAGAAATTCATAACAATTTGAAAATCCAAGGGAAAATTTTGTCGAACTAGGAAAGTAGAGAAACATCATAATACATTGGATTTCAACCGAAACATAGCGTAGAATGGTATGAACTCTAATATAAATGGTTTAACAAGTCAAGAAACTTGCATAACTTGCAGTGCAATATTATTACAATATATGGTCTAAGGGTATTTAAAGGAAAAGAGAAAACATTGGAATTATTCTATTGGCTTATGAATTTGAAGAACTTGGTCGGGAAAAGTGAGTTTACGAGGTCTAGTCCATGACATCATGGCTGCTGGAAAGTTTTAACGGACCTTAGATTATCAAGTAACAATCTCCATTATGTTCATTGATTTGATTAGTACTTTAAAATTTTGTTTGATATGTAGAAGAATCATAGAACTAGCAAGCCGTTTGCCATTATAAAATTCTTCCACTTAATCAGAGCAGGTCATTAAAAACATCGCTTGCCAGTTACAGAAAATGACCTATTTTTGTACTTGAGGAAAGGTCCAAACACTTTGATGGAGAACTTCATAAACAGTCCAAACCCTTCTTGTTTGTGACTAAACACCAAGAGAGAACACAAGAATACTTCTACCTTAAGATTCTGCTTATGTTTCTGGAGTGATAAAAGGAAAACATAGTTACAGTACAATCTTTCCCCCAAACATTTGCTGTAATAGAATCCGTGATTACTTTAGGCGATGAATTCTACAATCTATTTCACGCTACTTCTTCTCCTTCTCCCTCTGTATTTTTTCATGAAGAGGAGAACTTCAAAAAAGCTTCCACCTGGTTCTCTTGGAATTCCTATTGTAGGCCAGAGCCTCGGCTTTCTGCGTGCCATGCACAATGATACTATGGAACAGTGGTTTCAAAGGAGAATAAGAAACTATGGTCCTGTTTCTAAACTCAGTCTTTTTGGGACCCCAGCAGTACTTCTCCATGGACAGGCTGCTAACAAGTTTATCTACACTTGCGACAGCGATACACTCGTGCCTCATCAACCACCATCATTCAGAAAGATTTGTGGCGAGAGAAATATATTGGAGTTGAATGGAGATGAACACAAACATGTCAGGGGAGTTCTTATGTCATTTTTGAAGCCTGAAAGTTTGAAGCAATATGTTGGCAAAATGGATGAAGAAATCAGAAGGCATCTTGAAATTCATTGGCATGGCAAGCAAAAGATCACAGTATGTCAAAATCCTTTTAATTGGAATACGTACAAAAAATTGATGTTGTGTTTTTCCTTTCATGAATATGGTCTTTGTTTTGTCTCATTTCCTTACATGAAAACATAGGTAATGCCATCGATGAAGACCCTTACCTTCAACATAATGAGCTCTCTTCTATTTGGGATAGAACAAGGAGCAAGCAGAGATGTCCTCGTAAAGCTTCTACGACAGATCATTGATGGCTCATTATCTTTACCAATATATTTTCCTTTTTCACGCTTCAGCCGAGGCCTGCAAGCAAGAAAAAAATTTAGAACAATGATCATGGATCTCATACAGGAAAGGAGAACAGCTTTGAAGAATCAAACTGCTTTTCCTCGTCAAGATCTCATAACTTGCTTGCTTAGTGTTCGAAACGATGACAATTCAGTTGTATTATGTGATGATGAAATAGTAAACAATGTCATAGTTTTAATGATAGCTGGACATGACACATCCTCAATTCTCATTACCTTCTTGGTCAGACTTTTAGCTACTGATCCCGTTGTTCGTGCCGCCATCATTCAAGGTATGCAAATAATTCAATATTCGATACTGATATTCAAACAAACTTATCAAGTTATTACTTGGGATTGCAGAACAAGAGGAGATAGCTGAGAGCAAGGCTTCAGGGGAGCTTCTGACATGGGATGATCTTGCCAAAATGAAGTATACTTGGAAAGTAGCATTGGAGACTTTAAGGATTTACCCTCCTATTTTAGGTCCCTTCAGAAAAGTCCTTAGAGATTTTGAGTATGAAGGATACACTATCCCAAAAGGATGGCAAGTATGATATGTCTCCCCTTCCCCCTAATTTTTGTTATCTGATATCACAGACTGATAATTAATATGCAAATTTTTTTTCTGAAAATTTAGATAGTTTTGGCTGCATCTATGACACATAACGATGAGCACATCTTCCCTGATCCATCACGGTTTGATCCAACACGGTTCGAGAAACAGGCATCAATCCCACCCTACAGCTTTGTTGGGTTTGGTGGAGGACCAAGGATTTGTCCTGGATATGAGTTCGCAAGAATTGAAACTCTAACTGCGATTCATTACTTGGTGACAAGATTTACCTGGAAACTCAGTTGCATAGACAGTTTCTCCAGAAGGCCGGTACCCTTTTTCAAGCGGGGATTGCCAATCGAAATTCAGCCAAAATAACTTGTTCTTTCCAAACTTGTACCGATGATCTTGAACGTACAGCATAAATACTTGCACACTTTTCAATTTCAATCAGGTTCGTACAGGTTGTATACAGATCAGCAAAAAGTGAACCATGTCCTGTAATGGTAGAATTGCTACTTTATCAAATAAATTGTTCTACCTTTTAAAGAAGAGATAGTGTTATGATACCATATCATGCTATAAAAACTGCTGGAAATTGTCTAACCTGAAGCTGATTTTCTCTAGCAGTTAAGTATTCAATACAGACTCCAGTCCCGGAAAAAAGAAATCAAAAACATAAACTAAACGAAGTTGATGTATATATAATGATTAACGTCTCCGAAAACCTAACAAATAACAATATAAGCAATGAACTATACATCTTGATTTCTTCTCTTCTGCACTTTGTGCTGGAATCAAACTCAAAATGATGCTCTGCATTTGGAAAAATAAATGATTCGAAAAAACAACCACCCAGTGAAAAGTCAAGATATCATTACTACTTCATGTTGAAAAATATACTAAATTGTGCATGATTTAGCTTTGTGTATGTTATTGTGCTCTCCTCATTGAACAAAACTGGAAGTTTCTCTCCTTCTCAGCAAACAATATAGGTAATGCCATTGTTGAAGACCTTCACCTTCAACATAATGATCTCTCTTATATTCGAATTGAGAAAGGAGGAGTTAGCTACCATCCCATTGAAGTGATTGTTTTCTAGACCTGTTCTTACAGTCAATATTTCTCTTGACCAGCATCACTGGGAAATTTGCTCATGCTCTATCAGGGAATTAAAGAAACCTGTACGAGTACGAAAGAAAAAAGCTTGTTATTTTTTTTTTTCCGTTTATGACCCATGTTTAAAGCTCAAAGTTAATAATAACCCACTTCAAAATTTCGTCTCTTTCTCTAGCCAAAATAAGAATGTTTGGACGAAAATGCCCCTGCTCCTGCCTTTCGGTATTTTCCTTTAACTAGAATAATGCATACTAATTATAGTATTTGATGTAAACTGAAACCTTGTGAATCCAAAAAAAAAAAGGGTGATTACGTAATTTTATTTTTTAGTATGTGATGGATTTAAGTTTTAGTTTTTCAACTAAATAGGATTAAAATCAATCCTGATAGGTGTTTTTTATTTTATTTTTTGGTTTGCAATTGGTTTAAGTTTTAATCTTTTTAATAAAATAGGATTAGAAATTAATTATTACAGGACTTTTTTGAATCAGTATGCTATACTTTATTGACCCAAATGGATTATTGAAGAATAAGATAATGGTTCTAGGCTTTTAAATATGAAACTATACTGAATTAATTCAATGAAATTGTTTGAAATAATTGAGTGTAATTTTTGAATGTCTCAGTAAAATTAATCATGTCAATTCAGTATATTTTTAATTTTATTCTATGAATTACATTAATATTTAGTTTACTATATTTTAAAAATTTTTTGATAAATTTTATCGAGAGATTTAAATCGAATATAAATTTGTCTTGATGAAATTTAAGAAAATTTTTAAAATACAATGAACTCCCTCTCGAAGAATTCTTAAAAAATAATAAAAGAAAAATTAAGGATAAAACCCTCGTAGAGTGTATATATTAGCCACAAATTAAAAAAAAATCCAAATAAGTTATAATTAATATTCAGGTGGGCTTTAGAATAAGGAAAATCCATGGCTTTAGAATACTTTCATTTGGTTAACAGACGAAACTCTCATTAAAAACATCACCATATCATATATTTGCAGACTCATGGAAAGTTCCAAATTGTCTTTGCAGATTAATGCAAATGCATAACGACAATATAATGACTAGAGGAGAAAACAAAACCATGCGGCTAATCAAGATACCAGTACAAGGAAGGACAATAATGAAGAAGATACCAATGGAAACTTTCTTATAAATGAATTTCTTCCTTTCATTAGATCTCATCCCCAGCAAATATTTCTCAATCAGACATGAATCCTGTAAACTTTTTCATATGTTTTCTTCTGGCCCTCCTCCCTCTTTATTTCATACTGAGGAGGAAAACTTACAGGAAGTTACCACCAGGTTCTTTCGGTTTACCTCTTTTAGGCCAAACCTTCAGCTTTTTACATGCCAAGCGCACTAACACAGCAGAGCAGTGGGTTCGAGAGAGAATAAGGAAATATGGTCCCGTTTCAAAATTCAGCTTCCTAGGGACCCCAACAGTACTACTCCACGGGCAGGCAGCAAACAAGTTTGCTTATACTTGTGACGCAAACACACTTGCCAATCAGCAACCCACATCTATCAGAAGAATTTGTGGTGAGAGAAGTATAACAGAGCTGAGTGGAGATGAACACAAACGTGTGAGGGGAGCGCTTGCATCATTCTTAAAGCCTGAAGTACTAAAGCAATACGTTGGAAAGATGGATAAAGAGGTCAGGAAGCACCTGGAGATGCATTGGAATGGTAAAGAAAAGGTTCAGGTATGTCAAAATCATTGAACAGATAAATTTATTAAACTTGAATTGAAGCATATAATTCTAAATATTCAATCCTCATTCTTGGCATTTACTAATATCCTCGTGTAAGAAAGTCACAGTGAATACCTTATGTATGCTCGGTTCTTTTGTGCAAATATGCTGCTATCCAATTTAAAATGCAGTTCTGAAGTTTCCAGGAGGAGTATCAGAAATTCCATTTGAATCGCTATTCAATCTTGTAAGGATAATGAATTTGTATATGTTTCACTCTTTATGACAGTTTATTTTAATTTTCTGTCAACAACATAGGCAATGCCACTGATGAAGATCATGACCTTTAGCATTATGAGCTCACTTATATTTGGAATTGAAAAAGGAGAAAGAAGAGATACGCTTACAACACTCTTCCAATGTATGATTGATGGGGTCCTATCAATACCAATAAATCTGCCTTTCACGCGCATGAACCGTAGCCTCAACGCAAGGAAAAAAGCTAGAGCCCTGATATTGGATCTTATACATGAGAAACGGGCGGCATTGGAACAACGCACTGCTTTTCCTGATCAAGATCTCATCAGTTGCTTGCTCAGTGTCAGAAATGAGGACAATTCAGTAGTATTATCTGACGAGGAAATTGTAGACAATGCCATCCTTATTCTGATTGCAGGACATGACACTACTTCCATCCTACTCACTTTCTTGATCAGGCTTCTATCAAATGATTATAATCCATCTGTTTATGCCTCCATTGTTCAAGGTGTGCATATAAAATAAAATATTAAAAAAACAGATTCAAAAGATCATTAATTTGCATGCATGTACTAACTAATTAGCTGGGATTTTGCAGAGCAAGAGGAGATAGCTAAGAGCAAGAATTTAGGGGAGCTCCTCACTTGGGATGACCTGGCCAAAATGAAGTATACTTGGAGAGTAGCTACGGAAACTCTAAGGATGACTCCACCTGTATTTTGTTCTTTCAGGAAGGTCCTTAAAGATTTTGACTACGAAGGGTACATTATTCCGAAAGGGTGGCAAGTATGTCCATGAGAGTTTCCTTCCTAGTCCTTTCTTCCACATCTCGATAATCACTATTACTCATGTGTGATTTGATTTTCTGGCATTTAGGTGATGTGGGCTGCATGCATGACACACATGGATGAGAAGATTTTCCCCGACCCATCAAAGTTTGATCCAACACGTTTCGAGAAACAAGCACCAGCCCCACCCTTCAGTTTTGTGGCATTTGGAGGAGGACAAAGGATGTGTCCTGGGAATGAATTTGCAAGAATTGAAAGTCTAGTTGCAATTCATTACTTGGTAACGCAGTTCACATGGAAGCTCTGTGGCACAGACGATTTCTCCCGAGATCCAATGCCAGTTTTCAAGGACGGACTACAAGTTGAAATCAAGCCTAAGAAGTGTGCTACTGTCACTTAATTTATGTTAGCTCTATATAAATCAATAAAAGCAAATCGTGGCAAGTAATCATAAAGCCAAAAGATTACTTTCTGTAACAAAATTGCAACAACCCAGGTTACAATTTACGAAGATATATAGGGTAACTCAATAATTTCAAGGATTATCCCCAATTTATTTCTCACTTATCTTGCTTGAAGAAGGAAATATAATCATAATTAAAAATAAGAAACAAGAGAGGAAATAGAATATACCTTTCCCATATAGAAACAAGTAGGAGCTTGTCTGACAAAGAAAGACGGACCCCGTTGAAACTCCAGGATGGTGTTTGAAGACGACTGGGGAGAAAACAACATGTCGGTTTACAAGAAATGTTAAAAACAACATGTCTGCTATTCCATGTGCTGGACCATTGTTGCCAAAAATTACATGTCATTCGTTACTATAGAAAGTGTATGGCATGTCGTCTCTGGAAAAAGCAGACTTGTCATCCGCATTTCACCAATATAAATGATACGTCAACATAACATATGGAGTAACGGACACGATGGTTTCTGAGTTTCTTCCCTATCATTTTCAATCTCTGGCCTGGTTGACCATACTCAAATTTGACTTTAGTTTACATACTCGATGGTTTCTGAGCAGTTTCAACACCAAAATTTGATAATTTAAGTCGTCAAATGTTAACAATTCAATTCATTAATGATTTCTAATGCCATTTAATCACAAAATTGTCTCAAACAATTTCACAAAAATTTTTCTAAATCGACCTTGTTTGCACAAAATACAGAACTTCAAATAATAGATTAAACTTGTTAAGGTAGAGATCTAAACTCTCTCATACTATATATTATATATTATCTAGCGGTTCAAAATTGCGAAAAATATCGTAGATCAATATATATACTAAAAAGTTAATGAGTAATTTTTTTTTCTTGTTTAATAGATAGATGATATTTTGCTTGCAACAAATGATAAGAAAATTTTACATGAGTTAAAACAAATTTTTTTCTAAAATTTTGACATAAGTAAGGCATTTTATGTCATTAGCATAAAGATTCATACATATAAATTTGAAGGCATTTTAAGTTTATCTTAAGAAACTTATATCAAAAAAATTTTAGAGAGATTTTGTATGAAGATTGTTCATCAAGTATAACACCCATTGTGAAAGAAGACAAGTCCAATTTAAATTAATGTCCTAAAAATAATCTCGAAAGAAAAGAAACGAAGAAAATTCGATATGCTTCAATTGTCAAAAGCTTAATATACGCTCATTAGCTTAATATACGCTCATGTCTGTACAAGACTTGATATTACTTTTATAGTTAGAATATTAGAACGATATCAAAATAATCTAAGTATGGAGCCCTTGAGAGCTTTAAAGAAAGTAATGAGTTTTCTTCAAAAGACTAAAGATTATATATTTATGTATCGATAATCTAACAATCTAGAGGTGGTTGACTATTTGGATTTAAACTTTTTTGATTGTATTAATTCATGAAAATTAATATTAGGATATGTCTTTCCATTTGCTAGTGGAGTTGTATCTTCTAGCAATGTAATATAGACTTTAACTACTACTTCCATTATAGAGGTTGAATTCGTTTCTTGTTTTGAGGCTAAAGAGTTTTATGTTTGAGTTTAAGATTATGAATTCTATTTTTAGACTATTGAGGATATATTATGATAATTTAATTGCTATTTTTAAGATTAAAAATAACAAAAATAGTAGTCAAAGTAAATACATTAATATCAAGTATTTAGTTATAAAAAAATATATAAAGGAAAATAAAGTGGTCATTAAGTACATTAGCACTGGATTAATCATTATTGATTTTTTGACAAAAGGCATGCCACCAATAAATTTTAGGACTCAAGTAATTCTAAAGGGACTTGGTTTCATTAGGCGATTTTTATGTATAAAGAAATACTATTTTAATGAATCTCTATTTTTATGATATTTTCTCATAATTGTGTGTATATTTATTTCAAAAATAATCATTAATGTTGAACCTAGAATAAATATAAGATTTATTTATTAAGTTATGTTATCATGTATAGACAGGCAATTGAGATACATAATATATTTGTAATACATAAAAGATAATATTCAATTTTTAGAGGATTTATCGCCATAATTCATGTATTTCGAGTATGAATATTTGTGAAATTTACAAATCAAGTGGGAAAATATTGTTTATTTTTACAACATAAATGGTAATATCCACTTCTAGATAACTTCCCACTAGTCTAGCACATGTTCAACAACTGCCGTTAAGGTTGGATGATTTTTTATAAAAAAAAAATCTATAAATAAAGGAGAAAATATGGTGTAGGTTCCTAAGCCTATGTTCTCTATATATGTCATCATTTAAGGATAATTGAAGCTTAAAAGTACCATAATTTGTTGTTGCTTATCAATGGCAAACTATTAGTGTGTAAATGTTGTATATATTTTTTCGCATTTAGTTTTCTTTTATGAAAATAATTACATTATAAACATATTTAATGTATGTTATGCTTATATTAATTACGTTATAAGCATATTTAATGTATTCTATGCTAACCAAATCAAGAGAGTATATATTATAACTCGTCAAGGGGAGTTAAAATTTAACTGGATTGAGTTTGAACCGATTTCATATTTAATTATTTACGTGTAAAATGAAATAAATAAAAAGTTATGGAAAAAATTGTTGGTCCACAATCAACCCTGAATGCTATATTCACCCCTAGTACGAGATTTTGAGATATGTGGGAGACTGAGAGCAAAGTATCTATTTTGCTGTTTAAGAGAGAAAAATAGAGAATTTTAAAAAATAGCATTATTTTTAAGACTATTTATGTAAATAGTTAATTTTAATTTTTTTCTTAACAACTTAATCAATTCTACAATTTTCAAAAAAAAAAAAATTTATCCTCATATAATTATGTACACAAACATAAACAAAATCCACTCTCAACTCTTTTCTTTACTTTACAATTTGGTATTCTTCCCAAATTTTCAATCAATATTTAAAAATTAAATATTTTATGCAAATTTATCGATGTAAATTGATCGTAAAAAACTTTGAGTATACTTTGATGGTTGAAAAAATGTACAAACAAAAATAAGTGATTTGCTCTATATATTCTCATCTATTTTTGTTTAATTTCATGAATCCATATATGTACATTGATATTAGGCTTTGTTCTGAATACATGTTGAATTAATTTGTTAAATTTTGACTGTAAAAAAAAGAAAAAACCAAAAGCCCCTACAACCTTAAAAATGTGATATTCAATACAGCAGGGAATTCAAGTCCGTAATGAGCCTGATTTCAAGTCCGAAGGTGGGCTCCAAATTGAACTCTCAGGTCCTGAACATCATGTCTTAAATTTTGAATATCTCTAATAACTCCCTCAAAGTGGGATGGCATGTCCCTTTGAAAATCGTCATTTTAGTGTGGACTATATCATTTATGGGTGAGACTTGCGGTGATGTTGGGGATGTAACTCCCAATGGTTATACGAATATATGTCCTGACAACTGTGTGTCCTATAATTGTATATGGCAAACATCAATACATATAGTTACACTGTACAAGCTAATACACTTGTAATTAAAAATCGTACTTGTGGTGCATCAAATTCAGATGCATTGGCAACATTGATATTTTTGCTTGACCCATGTGTGACTCAACATCAATTGCACCCGTTTGTGACTCAACATGAATTGCACTAAGGTCTTTACTATGACCAATTATTTTTGCGAATAAGGTAACCCCCATATGTGCCTTCAGGTTTGATGCTCTATCAACTACTTGACATAGTGACGACCTATCTCTTTAGGCTATGACTCCAGTACAAAAAGCATACGACGCTGTTATAGAGGACTAAATAGATTAATAAACAACAAATATATTTACCGAGTCTTGCAAGAATAAGTACGCTTTTAGCGAGTTCTTGTCCAGATACTTCCTTCGTATCCTCCACCTAAAAATTTATGAGATGTTATTGTTCCACTTCGAAGCAAAGTTATCATGTGCGCTAAATACAACTTCGTATATTCACACTTAAAAAATAATACTGCTGAAAAATGTTAAGTATACCATAAAAAAAATGCTTGTAACTTAAGTAGAATTAATTTATGGATAAATACTTAGAATGCAATGGACATTATGAAGAAATTCCATTTCCCTTTAAAGGATTTGTCGGCCATTTTTAAACGATAATATATTGTGCAAAAATTGTACGTTGCAAATACTTGAAAGTATAATGCTATACAACGTTTTGTCCATAGATATCAATTAAATTGATCAAGATCTCAAGTATGTCCAAAAACAACATGTTTGCACAATTCTTGTCATCTCGAGCAATAAAGAACCTCTCGAGCAACATGTCTCTATGGGTAGCCTGCAAATAAGTTTGTCTAAACTTGTGATTTAACATATTTTCTAAATCTATCTTCAATTTTCATAGATTTAGGTTTCAAATATTAAATTTGTTAATTATTACTCTTTAAAATTATGAAATTAATATAAATAACTAATAAAAGGTATAAAATATACTTACTTGTGACACCAACTTCAAGTTTGGAGAAGTTCGATTTTGAGTCTCTCAATTTCGAGTTTGTACATTTCAACTTATAATTTTTTTTTTTTCAACAAACAACACATGATTATCCATTAGTGCAATTTATTCAAAAATTGTGAACTTTACTAAGTTGACAAGAAAAAAAAAATAAAATTAACTATTTAAATAAATACTCTTCAAAATAAGATTATTTTAACAAATTTTTTTAGAAATTTTTTATTTTTCGTACATGTTCCATTTTAAAAGCTCAAAGTTGTTAATAGTCCACTTTATAATTTCGTCTCATTCTCTAGCCAAAATAAGTACATTTGGACAAAAATTCTCTCAATACTTATCTTTTGGAATTTTCCTTCAACCAGAATATACAAACTAATTATAGCATTTAATGTAAATTGAAACTTGTGAATCCAAAACACAAAATGGTGATTAAGTGATTCTATTTTGTGGTTTGTGATTGATTTAAGTTTCAGCTTTTTTAATTAAATAGGATTAGAAATTAATCATGATAGAGTTTTTTTGGTTTGTGATTGATTTAAGTTTTAATTTTTTTAACTATATAGGATTAGAAATTAATTATTTTGTGTTTTTTTGAATCAATATGCTAATTTTTGTTGACCCAAAATGGATTATTGAAGAAGAAAACGATAGTTCTAGGTTATAAAATATGAAACTATACTAAACTGATCGGATAAAATTATTTAAAATGATTGAGTGTAATTTTAAAATGCATTAATAAAATTCATTAAGTCAGTTGAGTGTATTTTTAATTTTTACCCTATGAATGATATCAATATTTAGTTTGTTGTATTTAAAAATTTCTCGATAAATTTTATGAAAAGATTTTAATTGAATATAACTTTGTCTTTGTAAAATTCAAGAAAATTTTAAAATACAATGAACTCATTCTACAAAATTTGCAGAAGACATTATTAAAAAATAACAAATGAAAAATTAAGGATAAAATTGTCAAATTTTAGCCATAAATAAATAAATAATTCAAATAAGCTATAATTAGTTTTGAATTGAACTATATAATAAGGAAAACCCATGGCTTTAGAACACTATTATTTTGTTAATAGACAAAACCTATGCACTATCTCATTGAAAACATCACCATATCATGTATGGTAGGATTATTCATTCAATAAAATGAGAAAGATATATTTATAGGTGGTAAATGAAATAAATCAAAAGTAAAATTTTCTTTTAATTAATGTGGTGAAAAAAATTTATAAGATTTACTTTTGATTTTTTTTTCATCCACTGTCAATAAATGAATCTCTCTCATTCCATTAATTAGATAGTCCTACTACAGTACCTATACTAACATGATAAGACTATTTTACCTAAAACTTTTTTTTTTTAAAAGCTATGTGTTCTATAATTGCATAACAAATATCAATAAATATGATTATACTGTGCAAACTAGTAAACTTGTAATTAAAAATCATTCATGTGGCATATCAAATCCAGATGCATTGGTCGCACAAATATTTGTGTAATTTGCATGTGACTCAATGTCAACTATGTTAGGGTTTCTACCATAACCAACTAGCTCCGTGTAGAAACTACTTAATTGTCAACTATAGTGACAATCTCTTTAGGCTTGGATCTAATTTCAGAAGCATACGAGGCCGCAATAGAAAACATCAAGTTAAATTTTTGGGAGAGTATGTATGCCATGAAGAATTATAATAAACAATAAAGATATTTGTTGAATCTTGCAAGAATAGACGAGCCTTCAATAAGTTCTTGTCAAGATGCTTCCTCTTTGACCTCTACTTAAGAATTGGTGAGATATTGTTATTCATCTTTGAAATAAAAGCTACTTTGAGTGCTAAGCATTCATATATCTGCACCTAAAAAATAATATAACCGAAAAATTGTTAAGTATACCATAAATAAATATGTACAACTTAAGTAGAATTAATTTATGGATAAATATCTAGAATATAATAGGCATCTTAAGCAAATTGTAATTCCCTTTAAATTGCTTATCAACTGTCTCTAAATGATTTAGTGTATCGTATAAAAATTGTATGTTACAAACACTTGAAAATATATTGCCACGTAAAATTTTTCATGGATACTAATTAAACTAATCAAGATCATTTAGTATGTTCAAAATCTACTAGTTTACATAATTGTTACTATCTCGAGCAAGTAAGAACCTCTCTAGCAAGAAAAAAATTAGAAAAAAATAAATTCTTCGTAAATTTTATTTATGTAGTTAGAACAATAACCACTAAACTCTTAAAATAAATATCCTTTAATCTGGTACTTTTAACAAGATCTTTAACCAAAAAAAGTCTAAATTGGTGATCATCTCAAACTCTATGCTTGAGAAACAAATGATCCTATAGTTAACAAAGACCATATTATTGGTTTCACCATCTACATAAATCTCCTGTAGCAATATATAATGGATGAGATTGCTTGAAAAATATAGTTTACAAATGCTTAAAAAAATTCAAAATATGTATACGTGAATAACTTGAATTATACTACTGTTAATTTCATTCTAATTCTATCTATCACTGTTACTCTCGATAATAAAATTAAATCGATATAAAAATAGTTAGTTAAATTAAATTTTAAATATAAATATATTTTTTATTTTGTTAAAATTACACAAAAAAACTATTATTACTCAAAAATATTGCTCAAAAACAATAAAATATAAATTATGTATATTTTTTTCTTAAAAGAAAAGGGGTTTTGAACTGGTCTAACTAAAACCGGGCTAGTTTAGTTAGCATCGTGGCTCGAAATCAAGCCACACCTTGAGCTCAAAATCGAGCCATGCCTTGAGCTAGAAATCGAGCTCATGCTTGGCTCGAAATTGGGTCCACAGTTAGGCTTAAAATCAAGCCCACTGTTAGGCTCAATTTTGCAGCTGCGCAGCAGCTACTGTGGTAGCTGTTGGCTGCCGGCTACCTTCGATCTACGAAACTTTCTCACAACATCCAATGTTGTTTTTGTTTTTACTCTTCTGATTAATTTTTAAATTATAAAATTAACGTAAATAAATTATAATTTTACAAAATATATTTACTTGTTTTTACATAAATATCTTTTAAATTTGCTAAATTTGAAGTAACTTCAAGTTGGAAGAATATTTATAATTTCGAGTGAGTATATAAATTTCGAGTATTTAGTTTTTTAATATTTATAAAATAAATTATGCGAGGATAATTTTATTTAAAAATTATAAAATTAATTTAGTTAATAAAAAAAATAAAATTAATTATTTATGCAAATAAATTAAAAAATAAGGCTATTTGAAAGTAAAATTATTTAAAAAATTTTTTTTTAAAGAAAAATGAGAATTGTTTCTAACTGTAACAATTATAAGGTCATTTGCGTCTTTTCACAAAATAAGGTATTTAGTTGTAACATTTTCGTAACTTTCACGAAAAATAATAAAACGGATTTGACACTGTACACGTGAGCGCATTGAATCTTATCCGAAACGCAGTCGATTGGTGGGTGAGTTTCACTCGCTATATTATTGGTTGATGATTGTCATTCGAGAAACTTCAGATGAATTGCATACATAAACAACAGCTGCTGCATGTGCTGACCTTAAAATAAGTCTCCTTCCATCGTCGAAATCGAAATCTCTCTTCGCAATTCTTCACTCAGAAATCTTTAAATTTCTATAAAGAAAATAAAATCATCTGGATTATTAGGGCTTCAGAGGTTCGTTGGAGAATCTTAGCATCAAGAAATTAAAAGAAAATGGCTCAGGCTGTTGAAGATTGGTACAAACAGATGCCTATCATCACCCGCACTTATCTCACCGCTGCCATCGTCACCACCGTCGGCTGTTCTCTCGAGGTATGACATCTCTCTCTTTCTTCGCTATTTATTTATTTCCGTGTTTATCATTAGATTATCAATCTGGGGGGTTTTTATGTATAGATTGTTGTGGTTTCTTTAATACATATATATGGTTTCTTTTTAATTTAATGGTGTAATTCATTGTATGTTGCTTCTGAGAAATTGGATGTGATTGTTTTGCGATAATTTCAACTGGGTTTATCTCAATTGTACAAATTTCGGTGCTTTCGTTTTATAAAGACAGGGCTTGTTAAATTTTATTCTTTTCATTAGCTTTTAATCCTATTAATTTGACTGAAAATTAAGTGTTATGAATGATTCAAATGCGTTGCCAGGCTAGAGAGTTGATTGATTCTTGTCTTTTTTTTTTTTTAATTGGGATTTACTTGTTGTTTTGCTTTTATTAATCTGTTTGTTCTCTATTTGCCAATTGTAGTTTTGATCGGGAGTGAATGGAGGTCTGAATTTTTGTGGGTTCAATGATTGTTCTTTGTTATTCTCATTGTTTTTCATGTGTTAAAATTGTGTAGATCATATCTCCTCTTAATCTGTGTTTGCACCCGCCGCTAGTGGTCAAGCAATATCAGTTCTGGCGCCTCATCACCAATTTTCTTTTCTTTCGGAAAATGGGTAAGTTTCAAAATTTGCAGTTTAGAACATCTAATGGGGTGTGATAGTAGACATTTTCTGTTGTCACTTTTTGTGATTTAGGGCAGTAATTTTTTCAGAATTTAAGAGTACACGTTATCAAGTATGCATTTACATTTTGGACATTTGACTCCTAACCTCTGGATATGCTAATTCATAGATAAATTGCTGGATCTGTGTTTTCCTGCTATGACATGATGGATTTTCACTCTTCTGCACTCTTTCTGCTCTGCCAGATATTGCTTTGTGTTAAAAGTCTTGTTAACAAAATAAGCAATGTCTGATGTCTGATTTAATCCTCACTTCAAATCTAGAGGAAGTTTACTTGAATCTGTAATTTATCATGGTGTTTTTGCTATTAAACATGCCACAGCACATACCTATTTGATTGTTTTTATGTTGATAAAATACTCAGTGACCAATGATTGTCATTATTAATATGTTTGTTTGTCTTTGTGATGGCAGATTTAGACTTTTTGTTCCATATGTTCTTTCTTGCGCGTTACTGCAAGCTTCTTGAAGAGAACTCCTTCAGGGGAAGGACTGCAGATTTCTTTTACATGCTTTTATTCGGAGCCACTTTTTTAACCAGCACTGTTCTTGTGGGGGGGATGATACCTTATTTGTCGGAATCATTTTCAAAAATCATATTCCTTAGCAATTCATTGACACTCATGATGGTTAGTATTCATTTTGTCAAACTGCAAAAATAGTTTTGTTAGTGATGTTGTTGGGGTTAACTTTTCTGGAAGCCTAATTACTTACCTGCACTCTACAGGTTTATGTGTGGAGTAAACAAAATCCCTTCATCCACATGAGTTTTTTGGGCCTGTTTACATTTACAGCAGCTTACCTACCATGGGTGAGTTAGCATTATTATTTCTTTATAAGGTTCTATTAATATTAGGTTTTCATTCCATTCACCTTTTAACTAATCTTCATTTAGTC
Source organism: Swietenia macrophylla (assembly GCA_032401905.1). Taxonomy (NCBI): domain Eukaryota; kingdom Viridiplantae; phylum Streptophyta; class Magnoliopsida; order Sapindales; family Meliaceae; genus Swietenia; species Swietenia macrophylla. The sequence continues at coordinate 2,846,185 of CP135572.1, forward strand.
AATAATAAACCACTATAGAAGCTTTCCTCCTTAAAAGTAGTAATCTTGTGGTGCCCATAGGCTTCTCTTGTACGCTCATGTTTAATGCTCTGTATTTGTACTTTGCTGATTGTTGCAATCCTTCAACCCTTCTTCCTTTCAATTGCAATGTTGTAATGCATAGTCCCTTGCTTTTCTTGCAGGTGCTTTTGGGATTCTCTGTCTTTGTTGGCGCTAGTGCTTGGGTGGATCTGCTGGTGCGTTGCCGTTGCCATTGCTAATTTCACATTAATGTTGGAAATATTGAAATGATACTTCGTTTGATATGAAACACTTTTTACCTATTCAGCTCATTTATTTTCTGGCTTCGATGTTAACTGAAAACTTTTGTAATTCAGGGAATGATGGCTGGTCACGCCTACTATTTTCTTGAAGATGTTTATCCTCGCATGACAGGCCGCCGGCCCTTAAAAACCCCAGCCTTTATTAAAGCACTGTTTGCAGATGAGGATGTAGTGGTAGCACGGCCTGCAAATGTGAGATTTGCTCCACCACCTGCAGAGGAAGTTCACCAAGATTAACCCAAACCCTTGGGAGAACAAGACTGGCAGGGGTTTGCGATTTGGTTGTATTGACTTGTACGGGGATTGTAGGTCCTGCAGAAAGTGCTGTTGCCCCGTGTCTAGGAAACATCTAGCGGGACTAGCTGATAATGGTCTTTGTCATAACTGCATTTCAGGTTAACTATGTATATGATATTCTGCTGCTGCCTGATTTGTTTGGATTTGAAGACGAGTTGTTGTAATCTCTACACAGGAGCGAATGCTTGTAGTTAGTATAGGATACTTCTTGTGCTTTTGTCATGACTGAATCTTTTAGCAAACTATAAATTTACACAATCAATATTGTCTGTTGTTTGAAATTTGACAAAATTACCTTCTCAAGTTTTTTCTGTCAGCCTTTGTCAGGAAATTAAGCACTAATTCTTTTATTTTTCTATCATCTTCAATGCGTTTTGTTTCCTGCCGAAATGGGGAAGCTTGTAAAACCACAACCAATCCTGTTAAAGAGTCAAAAAGGATTTGAAGCCTATGTTAAAGAGTAGTATGTCTCAAAGACGCAGTTTTTGACATGCATTACGAAATTTAATGAAACCAAAGATCAGAAGGAAACCAAAGATCAGAAGGAACAATGCAACAGAGTACATTTCCTTGCAGTTCCGCCAACTTGTTCAAAGCGATCGAAGACTTCAACACAAATAAAACTTCTACGGTAAATCCCTTGTAAGCCATCGTATACCAAGGGGCCAAAAAGGAAAGGAATAATATAACATTTCAAATCAATCGACCTTTCAGTACACACCATAATGTCTACACCTCTCTAAACACAACAAAAGCGGAAAAAAAGAAAAAAGTAAGTAATATTTCCCCCTTCCAACTATTGAACAAATAAATTACATAAAAATAGACAATTCTTCATATTAGCCATGAAGATATCAATAAAAAATTCTCCCCTCCTAAAAGCTGTAAACAACTTCATTAATGTGTGCAAAACTGCCGACACCATGAGCCTCGCCAGAATAATACATCTGGTTGCTTTTCTGGCTCTTGTTATCTTGCTCAACTCCAATAGCATCTAACTCTCAAACCACTACAAGCCTCTAGATGTGGTGTGTTTGGGGGGGGTGGGGAGTAAATGACACAAACATTGGAGAAACAATGACTATCGGATGGGATGATATTGGGCTGAAATTCTCTTGGGAGGCAACTTGCGCAGGATATAAAGGACCAGAGCTGAAGGTAGTATCTCAACCACCTGTTGTGAGGACACGATCCCATATTTAGATAAACACAAAAGAGAAAATGAAACAAACAAACATAAAAAAAGCTAAGTTGCATAATACCATGTAGTAGATCAAATTCAAAACAGGATGATCCAAAACTTCCAGTGATGCATCTGCATCAAAAGCAGATAAAACAACCTGCATTTTCGGGATTGAGTTAAAAGAACATCTGAAACATCTAATTTAGGTTTAAGAAAACAGTAATGCATTAAAAGCATAATAAGAAATCCCAACCAATGCTCATTTTGGTCCTTGTAAAACATTCAATGATCGTTAACCTTTCAAGGGCGGCCGGTGCTGTTCTTTGCACCTGAATAAATCATCTTGGGTGGCTCTCTTAACATAAATCATGATTTCCTACCTAAAAATGTTATGAATGAAGCTAATTTACATTCTACTCTCATTTTGCAGCTTCCCCATCCTAACTGAAAGTCTAAATTGGAATTTCATCATGTTTCGGCAATTTGAAACGTTTAACTTTAAATGTCTATCATCATGCTGAAGTCTTTGGACTTCCTTTTTTCTTTTTGGTTTCCGTAACCATAGAAACACAACAAGACTAAAGCAAGATCTACCTTTTTCTTTTCTTCTGTAAATTGTAAAGAAAAAGATGGAAATTATGATTCCTCTCCTATGCACTAGGGCTACAAAGAATCAAATTATCACTATTTTATATTCTTAACCATAGAAATACAACAAGACTATAGCAAGAACTACCTTGTTCTTTTCTTCTGTAAATTGTAAAGACAAAGATGGAAATTATGATTCCTCTCCTATGCACTACGGCTACAAAGAATCAAATTATCACTATTTTATATTCTTAACCATAGAAATAAACAAGACTATAGCGAGAACTACCTTGTTCTTTTCTTCTGTAAATTGTAAAGACAAAGAAGGAAATTATGATTCCTCTCCTGTGCACTACGGCTACAAAGAATCAAATTATCACTATTTTACTTCCATTTTTTACTTATTCTAAGAGCAAGATAACCACGATGGGCCAGAGGTCGTTTTGCATATATTCTGTTTCACGAGATTTGGTCAAGTTGATAAATATAAACAGAACAAATATGAAAGTTCTTATAAGTTTAAACACCAGGAGACAACATAGTTTGAAACATACCACAAAGCACCGTATAAGAAAGCAGGTGAAGCAGATGGCTGTCACAGATCCAACCTGCAAAAACAGCACAATATTACATCAATACACTACTTTTGCTCAACCACTTTCCTGGCATGCTTTCTTTTAAAAAATGCATGCAAAATTTTTGCTGGTAAAAATGCAGGAAAGTTAACTCAGTCACTATCAAACTTGTACAATGAGAAAGAGATCAGCTTGGCTCCCTTAAGAGGTCCATAGTTATATTTTCAAGATGCTATGAGCAAGTAAAAGTATTCATTCTAACTATGCAGTTCACCTTCACTGCCTTGTTTATGGCAGAATAATAGTGAAACACTCATGCTGATACACATGAGCTCGTACACACAGACACAACTGCATGCATACTACTGGAGGACTGTCATTGAATACATCTAGCTGCGCTGAATAGAAACACAGGCAGGCACACAGACACAAGCTTCATATAAAGATATAAAAGTACCTAAGAAGATTTACAGTAAGCTAGCAGTCACACAAGCGATCCAATAGATTAACAATGAAGCGAAGTCACAAACCTCGTGCAGTTTCTTTCGTCTCCCTTTTGATTCAATGGGGAAGCGTCTCAGCATGAAAAATAACCTGCAAGCATCAGAAGGAGATCCACAAGCAAAAAGAAAGAAAATGCAAATACAAGTGAGTGAAAGGAAGTGAAACCACTTTAATGCTCTAACCACTACATATCATTCGACAAGAGGGAAAAACTCACCTTCCACCATATAGCAAGAAGCCTAATGCTGCAATAAATGACACCACTGAAGAATAAAGGATGATAAGTATGCATGCTTAGATTAAAAAAAAAAAACTGAACAAAGTGAAGTACTAATCTTCAATAATGTTCGGTAAGAAGCACCTAGTTGATAGTTGGATACAAGAACTTACCTGCAATAAATATCTTTCCAATGAATTGCACTACACTGCTGTTATCTATCCAGAGGTAAACCCAGATGCAGACCTGATATAAACAACTTGTTTTGGTAAAAATTTTATCCCACCTTACTAGTAAACAATTTTATGCATGTGGATTGCAAGGGTGGGTCAGGGTATGCTATAAAATCTGGACTACAATCCGTAGTCCTAAGTTGATTCTCCATCTATATCATAATACAAGTCTTGAATCTTTTTAACACAAATTCTAAGAAAAAACAGTAATTGCAATTTGATCTCCTTTTCCAAGATTAACATCTTAGACAATGAAAAACAATTTGGAAATATTTGTATTAGCAGTAATCAGGGGACTTTTTTATTCTAATCCAGAACTTCCTTGGTGTCTGTAATGGATTCCAAATTGGGGACAATTGTAGAATCCTTTAACCTTTAGTGACAAGCAAGAAACTCATGGGACATAACATACCAGATAGGCAACTCTATGGAATTCAAACCTTTGACTTCTTAGCTGGAAAATGTTACTACTATTGCTTTGACTTTGATTATGGGCCTACATTTGACTACACTACATGCCAAAGAGGTTACAAGATACTGTTTGACCTCATATTCCTTACAAGGAGTACGAAGGGAGTTCAGAATTTCAAATTAATGCTAATAAATGTGCATGTAGGGTATCTCCACATTGAGTTTGACAATAAATTTTGTTTAGCTGTATGAATTCGAGTATTCAGATCAGTTTTTTTTTCCAAGATTTCTGCCATTAATAACCAGTGGCATATCCTACCATGTGAAGTTGCATCAAATCTATGTGCAATGAAGCATCCAATGAACAAATAAACAGAAATGATGACTACTGCCGTAGATCCCCAATAATTAACCAGCTACTATCTATATTTTTATGTATAATCAACTGCAGTATAAGATAATAGGAGAATGTGAGAGCGAGTGTACCTGTATAAAGTATATTGCTCCGTTGATTGAGATATAAAAGATCCTGAGTTTATCAGTTGGTAAGCTTCTTGCCTGCAAATCAAGAAAAACTAAGCGTTTCCATCATTGCATCAAAGAAATAACAGCACCTACAAGCTTGCAAATATCACTAATGAAGCAACCACAAAAGTTTGCAGATAACCGTACAATGGCATTATAATCACGACATTTACTTGCCTGGTGATATATTTCTGCCCAAAAGAGGACAAGTAATGTGTATGTAGAGAAAAACAACAGTCCCGGAAGGTCCAATAACACAAGTGTCAGTACCTGGTTCAACATACAGCAGCACGACGTCAGTAAAAAGGCCTTGGGCATCCTAGATACCAAATTATGCAGGAAAAGGTGAGGTATCTAATTCCATTTCAACACAGTGATCCAGTGACTCCTACCCCAGAAAGTGAAATCACCAATAGTCTAGAAGGTTAGCACAAGTACTGAACGAGGAAAGAAGACGGCACAATTAATCACATATTAAAACAGCACAACTTTTAATCTCTTGGGAACTCTATGATTTACAAGCAGGGTGATGTAGACACATCTACTTCACACAACACCTTCAGGAAATATTATCAAGAAACCAAGTGGTGGACAGTGTCCTTCATTCTCACTTCCTTACTCCTATATCACTATTTTGTTAACCAACCATAAACATTGTCACAAGGAAAAAATTGGAAAGCAGGTAATGCAATTTTTTTTTTTTTTCACATTGCAATGACATCTTCCAAGCATTTTGAGACAATGGTTTTGACAAATTGCAAAATTATAGAAACTTTATATTGAGATTCTTGCATACAACTTTTCTAAAGGAGAAAAGCAAGTATATCTAGATCCTTGAACTGGTTATAGCCATTGCTTTAAAGGATCATTATTAGCCCTTACTTCCCATGTAGAATTGTTGATCAAAATACAGTCAAGTTTTGGAGGGTCCCAAAAACAGTGCAGGACATGATCAAACTCTATTAATTCTGCTTTAAAATCTTTAATGTGGCCTTTATGGATAATATACTTCTACATTACAGCATCAATATTTGGAACATAGTATACAATAATCCGCTCTTTTATAATGAACATATACAGAATTATTGAAGCTATGAACTGCAAACATGATGAAGTGTACTTTGTAAGCAAAAATTTCTACAACATCCTTTAAATCCTAAACCTCAAATCCACTCTATTAGGTTCTTGAGAGCCAAAGAAATATGTAATGCTTCGTGCCACAGAAAAACAAAACCATTTTTCACATTGCTAGCCTCTTTCTCTGTACATTTGAAAGACAACTGGAGCCACAAAGTGTCCAAGAACCTCCAAGTAAAATAAACAGTGAGGAAGATATCAAGAAAATTTTCTTCTGCTCTATACCAAACCAGTATTTTAAGAATTTGAAAGCCAATGCATATGTCACTGGTCACTAGTTGACATTAATCAAAACTACAGCAAACTAACCTTGGGATGCAAAAGAAACACTTGCTTGTGAAATCCAAAAACAATTGCACGTACTGTAACATAGAAAAGTCAAAATTCATAGAAGCAAATTAATGTCAAATAAAAGAAATGATTGAGGACAGTTGCCATTCTCAGAGAAATGCTAAATTATCACCTCCATTTACAATGAAGTTCATAAGATGGAAAACCTTCTGCGTTGTCCAACCATATTCGGGCACTCTCAACTCAATTCTTATTAATTGTATCTGCACATCATAAAAATCAAATAAAAACCTTGAAATTTCCGTTAACTAATCTCACCACAATATTATAACAAACATCGTGACACAAACGCTAATCCTTTCATAAATTACAGCACAACTTCTAAACCATAATTGGACTTCAATTAGAATCTGTGACGCCTATCAGATCAAATTGACTAGCAGAAGCATTTCACAATTTTCCAGACACCCAAGAATATTGCGCGTACACACAAAATAATATAGAAAATTGATATGAATTTTGAAATTTAAGATCAAATTTATAATTCAGTCCAGTAAATTGACTACAATGTTATTATCAGATGAAACAAACTTTATCTAATCCTAGGTACTCTCATATCTACAAATTCCAAATATATAATCTAAAATCAAACCGCCACAAAATCAATCTAACTCATAAAAATTGCAGAATTAAATCTCACGACAACAAAACATAAAGGTATACAGAGACAGAACGAGAGAGAGTTAAACGAAAGAGAGAAAATGACCAGAGCAACAGAGGAGACAAGCGCATAAGCTGCACAAAGAGTGTAGAAGATCCCGTCCTGCCACTGAGCCGACTCGTTGATCACATCCCACCAACTCGTCACCATAGTTCTTAACTCAAAAGGCGATAAGTTCAGTGGCATTCCCGTAATTGTCCTCATTTTCTACAAACTTTCCCGAGAGCTTTCTCGAGAAAGTCAAAATCCTTATTCTCCCAAACAAAGCACAAGCGGTTGAGAAGCCGAGAAACGTGACACCAGCCCTCCAACACAAAGTAATAAATTTACAAATTAGAATTAAAGGAGAAAGAGATTGTAAATCACTAAATCCACGACTACTACTACTACTACTACTACTACTACAACTCTACCAGACGGTCTCGGTTGCTTGCACCTAAGGTTCGCCAAATCACGAGATCAACGGACGAGGTTGGTTGTCCCTGATGTTGCTGTCGTAAGATTTTACGCTGTCCCGTTTGTGATTGGTTGGTGATTTTATGTGTGTTTGCCACGTGTTATTTTTTTAATTTTGATAATAAATTGCGGGAAAGAAATACTGTGTGGCAAACAAACTTAACGATGGTATCATGGAATTTCGCTGCCACCCAATGTAACTATTAGAATAAAATAACATTATTTATAAATTTAAAATAGAATTTTTAAATTTAAAAGGGAAAGGATCACTGTTGAGATAGGAGATGCTACTTGAGATTCCCTTTGATCAATTACGGGAGGCCCTGCGGGTAAGGAGACTGGGGGAGGAGTACTATTCTATCGCGTTCTGACGCGAACTTTCCTCACTGACGAGCGTCACTGTCAGCGTGGACGGTTTACCGGTGGCCCGGTTCGTCGGCGGGTGCGGACTTTGGTTTGGTTCGTGGGTTTGTCTTTTACACGTCTGCATTTGCTCGAGGAAAGCAATTTTTGGCATGTCACGAATTTAATATAAATTTATAAATTTTAATTAATATAAAATAATATAATTATTAAATATATAAATATAATACAGTATGATATAATTATTAATTATATTAAATTTAAAATTTTGATATATAAATTTATTTATAATATAATTAATTATACTTAAGTAATTATAATATATTATTTTATTTATAATTTAATAAATTTATTTTATATATTTTTAATCCAATGATGTCATTATAATTTATTTAATAATTTATTAATTATATTAGATTAAAATTTTTAATTTTTAATAATAATTATTAAATAAATCAAATTTAAATTAAACTTTATTTAATACGATATAATAATAATTTAATATAAATATTTTATGATAATTTTAATATGATTTATTATCCTTTTATTTGCTAAATTCAAACCGAATTTATTTATATTCTCTATATTAAATTTGTCCTCCTAATGAAATTTACCCTAATTGATGAATCGTGTGGCGATAGCAGTTCAATGAACAGAAATCGAAATTTGCTACTTCAAAGTGCGAGAATTTCTTTTTCTCCAAACTTGGCTAAAAGCAGGCACACGTATGATGAGAATAAGAGAAAATAATGATTGGTCATTGTCCGTCTCAGCTTCCACGTCAATGTTGCATCAATAAACCTTAAGTTTTATGAAAAGGAAATTGGATAATATGCTTCAGTCTTATGATAATTATAGCTGGATTGAAATGTTTGCCTGAAAGATTGGTATGTCTATAATATTAGTAAGAAGTTTAAAATTAGTTCTACCACCGTTAAATCATTTGCCAATTAAGGTCATTTCTGCACTGATATACCCAAAAAAAAAAAAAACACTAACTTGAGCCAGCAAACAAATTTAATAATAATTATGACCATTAATACTTTATAAATAATTTTGTCAAATTTAATCACCACTTGACACAATTATATTATATATATTGAAAGCATACTGCTAACACTCGGATCCGTGGCGCAATGGTAGCGCGTCTGACTCCAGTTCAGAAGGTTGCGTGTTCGATTCACGTCGGGTTCAATCCGCATGAGCGGATCATTCTTTTTATTTTATTTTTTATTTTTTATTTTGTGTTCTTAACCTCCACCGTCCATCTGTCCAAATTGTTACCATTAAATAATAATAATAATTATTATTTTTTTGTTGTTGGCTTTCCTGTTAGGGAAGAAATACAAAGAAGGGAAACGGATATTTATCGAGTTTCCGGCGAACTTACGGAATCGAGCCGAATATAGACACTTAAAATAAAATGATTCAGTCGTTCTGCTATTCCTGTTATTCGAGTTATGTGTATTCCATTTTGGACGAAATGGATAGAAATCCATTAAAAACCAAATGCGACGAGTTTTGGGTTATTCTTAGCTAGGGTTTATAAGGAAGAGAAGTATGAAGATGTTGGTAAAGTTTTGAAAATGACGGATAAATACGAGATTAAATCCGAGGTAGGTCTGTATAATGTAAGGATTCAAAGTCTCTGTAAGTTAAAAAAAAATCTGCAGAGTGAGTTAACTGCTTGATGAGATGTTATCCAGAAGAATGAAGCCGAATTCAGTGAGTTATACCCAATTAATTTATGGGTTCTGTAAAGAAAGGAATTTGGAGGAATCTAAGAAGTTGTTTGATATCATGATTAACAGAAGGCTTAAACCAGATAGCAATTGTTATCTGGTGTATTTCCTGTGCCGTGGCGGAGATTATGAGACGGCATTGAAGGCATGCAAGGAGAGTCTGGAGAAGGGTTGGGTGCCAAATATCTCGACTATGAAATCACTGGTGAACAGGCTGGCGAGTGTTTCCATGGTTGCTGAAGCGAAGGAGCTTGTGAGGATAGTGAAGCAGAAGTTCAAGAACAACGTTGATATTTGGAATGAGATCGAAGAGAGCTTGCTTCAGTAATGTTCAATTATCCCAAGTTTCCTCTTCTAATAATTCTTAGTTCAATTTCTCCAAATTTTCGAAAATTAGGATGGCATTGCTTTATTATATGATTAAGAACAGATTAATCTGGTCAGTCATCTCCCAAATTTAACAACCTTACGCCATTAATGAAAAATCACCTTTGATGTTTCTCCTTCTTCCGATGAAAATATGGAAGAAATTGCAGGCCAAACGACATCGTAACAGGAATTGTAATTGAAAAGCTTTTGGAACTAAAATTTATTATTTCCATTTGCTATTATTCACGAGTACCACCTCCTTAGATCACCGCCGCTCATCTTGCTCGAAAATAGTCCCTACTAATATCACCACCGTCCATCTCACAGAACTCGAGAATTATCTAAGGTTCAGCTAACACTAAAGCTCGTCTCTCCTCGTCTAAAACCCCAAACCATAGCTCTTTCTCACTCCATTTTCCGATGGCATTCTGTTCTAGAATCCGTACAATCCTGAAACTGAATTCAATAGAGCACCGTATCTTGTCCACGTCATCGAACTTCTCTACCGTCAACCAAGATAGGATCAGTAAGGAAAAGAAACGCGCTGCTCTTACTCTCTTGAAGTCTGAATCCGACCCTGAGAGAATCCTCGAAATCTGCCGCGGCGCCTCCCTATCTCCGGAATCTAATCTTGACCGCATCGCCTTCTCAATCGCCATCTCCAAGCTATCCCAAGCCAATTACTTCAGTGGTATCTCGCAGTTCCTCGAAGAGCTTAAGACCCGACCCGATTTGCGACAAAACGAGCGTTTCATCGTTCACTCGATCATCCTATACGGCCAAGCAAACATGATCGACCACGCGATGTGTACATTTAAGGAAATGGATAAGCAGGGATTTCGTCATTCGGTTAAGTCTTTGAACGCGTTGTTACTCGCTTGCAATTTAACCAAGGAGTACGAAGAAGCGAAACGTATATTTCGCGAGTTTCCGATAACTTACGGAATCGAGCCGAAGTTGGAGACTTACAATAGGGTGATTAGCGCGTTCTGCGAGTCTGGAGATCCGAGCTCGGTGTATTCGATTTTGGCCGAGATGGATAGGAAGTCTATTATACCAAATACGACAACGTTTGGGCTTTTATTAGCTGGGTTTTATAAAGAAGAGAAGTATGAAGATGTTGGTAAAGTTTTGCAAATGATGCGGAAATACGGGATTGAATCCGGTGTTACTGTGAATAATATAAGGATTCAGAGTCTTTGCAAGCTAAAAAGGTCTGCAGAAGCCAAGTCATTATTTGATGGCATGTTATCTAGAGGAACGCAGCCGAATTTGGATACTTATAAACATTTGATTCATGGGTTTTGCAAGGAAGGGAATTTTCAGGAAGCTAAAAATTCATTTAGGACTATGATTAACAGAGGATGTGAACCGGATAGTGATTTATATTTTAGTTTCTTTTATTTTCTCTGCGAAGGTGGGGATTATGAGGCTGCATTGAAGGTCTGCAAGGAGTCTATGGAGAAAGGATGGGTGCCACCATTCACGAATATGAAGTCATTGGTGATTGGGCTGGCCAGTATTTCGAAGGTCGACGAGGCAAAGAAACTTGTTAAGCTGGTGAAGGAGAAGTTCCCCATTGATGTCCATATGTGGAATGAGATTGAAGCAGGCTTGCCCCGGGAGTGAAGACAATTAATGGTAATGCAATTTTAACTTGGTAATAATTGAATGGAATAAGTTTATTCTTCTCATCTGGTTACATAGTCAATTCTTGGAAATGAGTTTAGGTTAAAGTTCACAATCATTAGTGAAATTTGTATGATCTTACGGATGGATAAATCATTTTTCTTTTTGAAAAAGTAATTTGCTCACTCTCCCCTATTTGAGGAGTTGGAATAGTCCTTGCTTAAGTGTACAAAATTAGACTGTCGAGTTAAACAAAGTTACAAACCAGATTTAGTTATCACTTGTTAATTAACAAGAAAATGCAGTGATGCATGAAAACTTTGGATGTAACATCTGCCAAATTAATCAAGGAAAGCAAAACCTGCCTGAGGTTGCTTAAGTGAATGCAATTTGATAGTTTGAGCCTTTCTCTTGTCTAAACTAGGTTAAAACATGCACACAAATAAGGAAAATACTGAGTGATGGACCGTAGGCCAGATTTTGTTGTGCAATACAGATTTTGGTCATTTCCAAAACTTACAACTTCCTCTGTTTCTTCGCAGGTAAGTTGGTTCCTGCCAAAAGAAAACTGGTTCAAGCTGAATACTGATACTGTGACAAACATCTCTTGTGGCTTTGTTGGTTTGTGCATTATTGGTAGGAATCCCGGGAGGGTGTGCCGTAAAAGAAGATATTGATGAACTTGGATGAAATGGTTTCATAAAATTCGGCCAATTGTCTTGATGGTGGTATATTATTGAGAATCCATGTTGTGGAAAGATTTTCTACTATGGACAATAAAGATGATATTCTCCTCCATAGGTTGAGGATTTCAATTTTTGAGAAGTATTATGATCATCAAATGACAAGGGTTAAATTTTTTAAAATGAATCCTATTGGGTGACAGTCTTCTTCATCTGCAGGAAAACCTTCTTTGGGGATGCTGAATTCGTAGAGGTTCTTGGTGCGTTGCAAGGTATCTACCTAGCCTGTGACTCCTGTCTTTGCCTTTTGGAAGTTGAATATGATCCAATTAACGTGATTAACAGTTTGTTAATTTAAGATTAAATTATTGTATTTATATTCTTAGTTTCAAGATCCCAATATTAGATGAAATATTAGAGAAATTAAAAAGAGTTTAATTGGAATTTTTAAAAAAATTGAAAATTTTTTTTATTAGAATCACGGAATTTTTGGTTACAAACTAAAAGCCTTGCGAACTTATTATTTTGGGAGGGGACTTATATGAAAATAGTTTTAAATTGTGTACTTCTCTGTTATTGTCTTTAAAAATCAGAGAGTAATATGTTATTATCCAAACTTTTAAATAACAGTATAGCCCATCTCCTCCACTGAATAGTACATTCTCCCCCAAAAATCAGAAAACCCTTTCACTCTGTAGTACCCTTCTTTAAAACCCAAAACCATAACTCTCCCTTTTCACACACATTTCTGATCGCCACCATATTCAAAGTAATGGCCTTACTTTCCCGGCTCCGTACAAACCTAAACCTGAACTCATTGAGATACCGCAGCTTGGCCAACTCATCCATCCTCTCCTCCGGCAACAACACTCCCTTGACTAGCAAGGAAAAGTCGCGTGCCGCTCTTTCTCTTCTGAAATCGGAATCCAACCCAGAAAAGATCCTCGAAATCTGCCGCGCCGCCTCTCTTACACCGGATTCTTACCTCGATCGCATCGCCTTTTCAGTCGCCACCTCCAAGCTATCCCAAGCCAATCACTTCAATGGCATCTCCCAATTCCTCGAAGAGCTCGAAACCCGACCCGATTTGCAACGAGATGAGCGTTTCATCGCTCATTCCATCGTCCTGTACGGCCAAGCGAACATGATTGACCACGCTATTCGGACTTTTAAGGAAATGGATAAGCATGGGCTTCGTCATTCGGTTAGGGCGTTAAACGCGTTGTTGTTCGCTCTCACGGTAGCGAAGGATTACAAAGAAGTGAAACGGATATTTGTCGAATTTCCGAAGACTTGCGGAATCGAGCCGGATTTGGACACCTACAATAAGGTGATTAACGCGTTTTGCGAGTCCGGTGATTCGAGTTCCGTGTACTCAGTTTTGGCCGAGATGGATAGGAAGTCGATTAAACCAAATACGACGAGTTTCGGGCTTCTGTTTGCTGGGTTTTACAAGGAGCAGAAGTTTGGAGATGTTGGTAAAGTTATGGAACTGATGAAGAAATATTGGACTAAATACGGACTCAGTTTGCAGAATATAAGGATTAATAGTCTTTGTAAGTTAAAAAAGTCCGAAGAAGCGAAGGCATTGCTTGATGGGATGTTATCTATAGGAATGAAGCCGAATGCAGTTACTTATAGCCATTTAATTCATGGATTTTGCAGGGAAGGGAATCTTGAGGAAGCTAAAAAGTTGTTTAAGACTATGATTAACAGAGGGCTCAAACCGGATAGTAAATGTTATTTTACATTGGTGTACTTTCTGTGCCAAGGTGGGGACTATGAAACAGCATTGAAGGTCTGCAAGGAGAGTATGGAGAAGGATTGGGTGCCTAGTTTCTCAATTATGAAATCACTAGTTACTGGGCTGGCTGGTACTTCAAAGGTTGCTGAAGCAAAGGAGCTTGTCGGAATTGTGAAGGAGAAGTTCACCAGGAATGTTGACTTGTGGACTGAGATTGAAGCAGGTTTGCCTCAATAGTGAAAACTAGACATGGGTATGCAATGTTTTGTTGTTGCATATGACCAAGGACATGAATTAATAATAGGATCTAAGGAAAATTTTGTACGGATTCGTAGTCTAGAGATTTTCTTCCATTTGTTGGATAATTGAATTACAGAAAAATCTTTCCTTCAAACTATCTAATGACTTTGTTGAATATGGTTCCTGGACTTTTATTTGCTATGCTTCACACGGAACCCTCTTTCACCCCTTCCATATTATTAGTCGCACTAGCAGACTTCACCACCTGATTTGGGTTGTTGCACAAAGCAAAATCTCGGGTTGTTGCACTAAGTAAAATCAATATAGAATTTGAAGGATCAAATAAAGTTTCCTTAAACTTTAAGAGGAGGTAGTAGCACTGAGTTAAAACTGGCTGCTTTGAAATTTGCATTTTCATAGCATTTGGAATCTCCAGTTGTCTTTTGGTTGATTGTTAGAAATTTGTCTTTCATTTGGCAAGTTACGAGCTAAAGAAAGTAATTCTCATCAGTTTACATGTATTCCATGGTTAATTGAACCGCACGAAAGCTTCGATTTGCAATTTCTAATATCCTTTCTCTCTCCATACCTCAGTGGCCATTACTGCCATTGTCCCCTGCATCACCATTTGTCCGCAGCGATTTTTAGCCCTTTCCTTGTTATCCGCATCTTCTGACACCATAATCGCACTGGTGCAATATTCATCAAATTCCAGATAATTCTTAAACATGTGGTTTGGTTTTATAAACGCTCTGCACTTATAGCTGATAGAGGTACTACAAGTCCAACGAATGCAAGTTCATAATAAAACATGTCAAGAAAATGCCACGGAACTTGAGTGATCTTGTGACTCGTTACGTTGAGAAGAACTTCATATCAAATCCGGCCCGTTTCATAGCCCTTTATTCTCTTTTCGGTTTCCATTGGGAGGTGTTCTATACAAGTCTCTTTTCCACAGCTGTAACACCTTCCCTACAGCTTTTATATTGCATCCGTCTGCTTAATTTTTTTTCTTTGGGGCTAGATCGCAGGTAATGAGAGGGCACAGCTTGTTGTCTGTAACGAACGGGACTGCAGTTTGAGTCAACTTTGAGAAATTTAATGACAAATTTTCCCTAGCCTCTTGGCATGGATACCATGGAATTAAAATTCTCTTTATGCATGGATAACTTCAAAAACTGGCACCCATTTAGTATGTCATCGCAGCCCATGGCATCCCATTTAGTTTGTGCTGTAAAATTCAAACTACAAGATCCTTGACATCAAGGCGGATCTCTTCCTCATGTATTGTGCACCATATGCAGCAGTTGATGCCACTGTAGTTGAAGCCACCAATAAACTGCACGAAATTAAGAAAACATGGCCATTTCATGTTAAATTTATCAATGAGTTAAAAATGAAGTGGTGCTGGTTGTGGTGGTTGTAGCACCTCAGGTATGTGATGAAAGGTTGAGTTTCCAGAGTTCCAAACTCTGGTTGAAGAAGAGCTGCAGCAACTAAAACCAATTGGAAAACTGTATTGACCTGTCATCAATTTATGGTCCTTGTTAGAAACCAGGAAGGATTTGCGCCTTTAGACTAAATAAACACGCACGCGAGCCAGCCTGTACAATTAGCACATTTTTTTCACTGCAGAATATGAATTTTACTAGATATGCAGCAGAGTCAGCCAGCTCAGCAGTCTCCCAAGTACAGGGGCACAAAACTGATTTTAATTGGATTGTCTCTAATATACGAGATGAAACTTAAGGAATTTAATTTTAGAACAGTTGCTGGACTTACCTTTTTTTCTTTTCACCTGCATGAAGAGGGGTGTCACCATTCCCTCATTTTTCCAGTTTAACCCAATTAACCTATGCATTGTCCTCTAATCTCCATGCCTATATGTTTGCTAAGGGTTTAATATAGAAAAACAACAAACAGGACACCACTAACTTGATATGCCACTTAGACGAAAAATTGCTGAATCCATTACTATTACTCTCACTAACAGCATTATTGAAACAAGTCAGGTTAGAAGATAAAATCATGAAGCTTACCTTGCTCAGAAAGAGAGGTTCAACCTTCTGGGGATGGGTTCCATCAAGGTTGAAGTAATCAGACCAGCTTTTCCACTGAGAGAAGAAAACAAAATCCCCGGTCACTAGTTTAGCTAAATAATTACTCAAATTTGTCGTAGTGATACACAAAAAATTGCCCATAACCAACTACCAAAGTTTGGGAATCTCACCTTCCAATCCAAGCTGCTACCTCTTATATAAACTGCACCACTAACAAGGGCTAAATCTCGTGCCACAATGAGTCCTACAAGTCCAGCTTTACAAAAGAAAAACCAGGCAGAATTACTAACCTCACAACAGACAGAAAACAGTTTGGTAGTGCACTCTAGGAGAATCCGTAATGTTATCATTCCTTTTTCCTTTTAATTTGTTTTCCTTCTAAATGATCTCATGCATATCAGCATTTAAACACGAAAAAACTGAGACAACTTACAGTGCAGCAGATCCATATGTACCATTGCCAAGGCAACACATCCGATAAGAACCTGAATAAAAAGAGATTAAATCATCAAACAAGGCTTGAACCCTCATTTATTCCATCCACTAACAGTAGCCAGTCAACTGAAATCCTAAATACACTGAACTTGGAAGCAAATGAAATTTTTACCTTGTCAGCAAGAGGATCAAGGTATGAACCAACTACAGAATTAATTTTCATCCTCCTAGCCATATATCCATCTAGCTACATAATGAAAGATAAATAAAATTCAATATCCCATTTTTCAAAGAAACCATAAATTGTTACCATATATGAAAATTTCATCTTACCCAGTCAGTTGCTCCAGAGACAGCCAACACCACAAATGCAGAAGAGTACATTTCATTTGTGATCATCCTGAAAAGAAGCTTGTTGATAACCCTTTCTTTCTAATCCACAGAATCCAACATTCATTCAAAGAAGGTATTGAACGAAAGAAAAAAAAAAAAAACAGTTCTCGGGAACAACAAACACAGACATGATAAACATAAGTAACAAGTAGCTGATGGATTGAATACCTATGAAATGAAGTTATCCGGTGGCAACCTCAAAAAAGAAATGAAAACAGCTTCCCCATTTGAAAAGTCCGTCCACAGACCAGAGTGCAATCAGGCCGAATCCAAAATGTAGTTCACATTATGAATATCTTAAGGTTTGTATCCCAGTCCTCGATTGTTACTCAATAGTAGTAATAGAAACTAGAAGCTTAGCTAGTCTAGTTATGCAAAAGCATCCTCCCTGAATTAACTAATTTTCTAACATAGAATTCGCATTCTTAGACTATCAAAATTCTCCTTATCATTCTTTTCTCTTCTCTTTTCCCAGCAACCAAACAGGGCATAAAGTGCAAATCTTTATTTTTGCAAAGAACAGAATCAAAATAAAACATAGTACCTACCATGCGATGAATGGCCCAGAAACCAGACGACTTATGGAGACCAAATTTGGCAAATTCATGAAACTCGTCCCTAACCCATCTTTCCCACCAAGAACCACCCCCTCCTCTTCCTTCGACCAGGGCCGCTTCACCACGATTGGCCGGGGAAACCCCAACTTGGGCGGGAAATTATTGCCGGTCCGAAGCAAGTCCAAGTTCAAGGCCTGAACTTTCTTCAGAACGATACCGTTCAAAGGAGTGGCGGATTGGGAAAGCTTCCAGGGAGGAGAGGAGAGGAAGAGAGGACCCTGAAAGGGAACGATCCATTTGGAGAAAGGAGGCCGGTGAGATAAATGAGTGTAAAACGGCGGGGTCAAACAGAGAGGGGAGGTTGTTGCGGTGGAGGTGAAGAAGGGGCGGGTTTTGGACTTGGGGTTTTTGGTAATAAGCGTTTTTATAGATCTGAAGATCGCCATTGATGGAGCATCGTTTTTGCTGTTCGTCTCTGAACTTTTCTTTTTTAGGTCTGCTCTCTTGCAGAGGGTTTAGGGGATACGTGTGTCGAGTTTGCACGTGTTTGGATAGTAGTTCTTACACGTGGCAACTGTCCGAGAGGTTTTTGAACCAAGCAAACTATTAACTACTAGCTGGTTGCTGCCTTGCTCTCCACTCAGTTTTTTTCTCCTCCGCTCTGCATTTAAAAAAACTGAATGACGACTAAATTTAGAAAAAAAGTACCGAATTACATGCCTATGCAAATTAATCCAAGCAAAACCAACAGTGTTGCATTGTCCCAACAATCGAAAATTTTGTTCTTTCTATGGCAATTCAGTTTTCGACATTTTCATAATCATCTTGATCTCTTTTAGCCTTTTATCTTTAATGAATTTATAGCTTTTGATCGGAGATTATCCTCTTGTTTCAAAAAGGGCCTGTATTGGAAGTTGGCAAAACAATAAGAGGAGGGAGATGAACTGCTTTCAATGTTGTGAGGCAGACCATGCTATTTTTTTTTTTTTTTTTCCAAAAGGGAATAGTAATGCATGCAACATAGGTTGGCAACACATATTCTGCCTTTGTCAACACACTGTCCCTCGAAACAGGTAGGTTTTTTTTTTTGGCCATTGTTTAGCAGAAAATGCTCTTCAATGTTATGAACATCGAACCCTGGATCTTTTATGGTCAATCTACTGGATGCTAGAATTTTGATCTGTCAAAGTTTCATTTATCATGTATGAATTTTGGTGAATGTTTGATTTCTCTCGAAGTTTCTTTGAACAGAAAGTGCTTTTGATGCCATGCAAATCCTTCGCTTGGATGCAAAATGCTTCTGCTTTGAACTTGCTTAAAAAGCTTTATTTTTTACATTTAATTCATGCATGTTATGAATCTGCAGGCAGCAGCAAGCAGAGAAATATAGCTGCAGAGATTAGGAAAATTGGGAAGGCAGAAAGAAGCAGCAGCAAAAATTGTTTTCAAAAATGATGAATTGGATGATGCAACTGAACACTTAAATATCGATTGTCTAGGGTGTGGGGGAGGATATGGGAGCATCTACAAAGGATACATTGACACCATTGATCAAGTATTTCTCCCTCTCAATCTGATCTTGATGCTTTATTAAATGTTAAAATGATCTTGTAGTATCATGATTTGTTTTGTCTCTTCCAGGTTGTGGCTTTAAGCAATTAGACAGGAATGGAAACAAAGAAGAAGAGAATATTTCGTTGAAGTTCAAATATATTAGTAGACTCAGAATTCAATAAACTCTGATTTCGGACTTGCAAAGTTAAGTCCTACTGGAGGCAAGGATTATGCGTCTACAAGGTGACGAGGACATATGGTTATTGTGCTCCAGAATATGCAATGACAGGGAAGCTGACAAAAAAGTCTGATGTATACAGCTTCGGCATTGTGCTCCTGGAGCTTATCACTGGTAGAAGTGCTATTGATACTACAAGAACAAGTGAAGAGCAGAATCTAGTTTCTTGGGCATGTTGATGAAGCTTATTTCTCCTGTACACTATTCATAATCACAATACTTAGTGCAATATTTGCAGTGTGTTTGACTGCAAGAATCAAATTTATATCAGTTTCAATTTACATATTGCAGGCAAAGCCTAATATTAAGGGATAAGAAAAAGTATATGGTGATGGCTGATCCATTGCTTGAAGGAAACTACCCTCGAAAGGGTCTGTATCAAGCTCTTGCAGTAGCAGGAATGGGTCTCAAAGAGGATGCTGATGTCTGGCCTTTTATGGATGATGTTGTATTGATCTCGGGTATCCATCTAGATCGATGGATGAGAAAGGTGGTAAAGACGTAAGTGTTATGCTTATTGATTCGGTTAAGAGGAGCAAGGATTATGGAAACCATTAGGTCCAGTGTCAGGAATGTACAGTAGCTTTTGCGACTTAGGTGCCATTTGAAATTAGACTTGAAAGTGTAAATTGAAATTTGAAATTCTCCTCTCAAAATCCTCACAACTGAATTCTTGTTAGTATTAAGAGTGTGTTGATGTTGCTATGCTCATGATCTTGTAACCATATGTCCATATCCGACCAGCAATTAGCCAAATGAAACTATGAGGCTGTAACTTTAGCTCCCGTTTCGCCGGATTTGTATGATTCTGAAGCTACTCGACTAAGATTGTGAATTACTATTAGCTGTTAATAGTAGAAAGTGTTTGCTTAAGAAGTTGCAATATTTGCTATGGTAATGGAGGATGCAAGCAGTATAATTGCTATCGCTTATTGTAGCCCCTTAAAGAAAAATCATCTGAAGTTGTAAATTTTGATGACAGTTTTTGCATCTCTTTTAACTCAGTTTGCCAGTGTCTCAGATACAAGCATGCATATGCCAGAAGATCTCGATGCCTTAATCTAAGCTTCCTCAATCTAGGGGTTCATTGTATCTTCTGTACGATCTTTCTGAGCTTTGTATCTCTCTTAATTGACAAATATATGCATTATTATGCTTATTCAAATTAACCTCCTTTTGCATGGTCAGATAGTTCAAATCCTTTATACAAATTCTGGTGTTTATGGCATTGAGTTTTGCAGTTCAATTTATAGGAGTAAAAATCTGCTTCAATTTCTTTGCATACTGATAATAAGAACCTTTTACAGGTAAAATTTACACGCTTTTGCCTTAGAAACTTAATAACTTAGCTAGCTAATCACACAATAAGAATAAAATCTGCCGCCAGATATGAGTCAGACAACATAAGAGAAATGATTTCAGTATCAGATGCTACCGTCTGATATTCATGAAATGATCCACAGTAGAGGTTGCCTGACTTCCATCTGAAGTTGGAATCTTTTAGGGAGATAATTCTGGCAAATGGGATTCATAAATTGCTCACCAGCACTAAATGTTGTATCACAGCTCCAAGCAGGGAATGAATGCTACCACTTTGATGTTACGACAACAAAGTTTGAAGATCACCACTGGTTGAGGCCAGGCCAACAGTAGAAGAAGCATAAGAAACGATAATTTCACAAGATTACTTAAAACAACGAAAAACATGAGCTTACGGGCTCATCTCTGGTAACTTTCTTTTAAGAGAACAAGAAGAATAAAATCTGAAGAGAGAATCTGATATTATAAGTTTTAACTGTGATGAGATTCACACGTGACTAGTGAAAAGATGGGACTCAGGAAGCTCAAAAGCACAGTTACACTTGCATCTCAGAGAAGTCTAACTAAAAATGCAAGTTATTCACATCATTCTTCAGGATTCTGTAGTTGAACCCAGGTATCCCATTCAACCGGGTTCTATCTGAAACTTCAACAGCAGAGCAGATACTGGGTAGGATACTGCTACTGCTTCTTCGCTTCTTCCTCTTCCATCTCATTATCATAAACCAGAAAGTATGCCTGGATTGACCACTGCTGGAAGCAATGTCAACAATCTGTCCCTGAGGTTTCTGAAAACTTGCCCGTCGCTCTAACTCAAACTTACTGAAATATTCAATTTCCCTCCTGACAAGGGAACCTACAGTTCCCCTTGTGCCTATAGCAACTGGAGCAACAGCAGCCATTTTCTCAGAGAATTTGGTGTTTGTGTTGGTTGCTTTGGGCTGCATTTTATATATATATTTTTAAGTTAATGTAGAGGCTTCTGTATGATGAATTTAGTGGGCCCCAGGTCTTCATTAAGGTGGGAGAATTTCTCTTTGGTCTTTGTAAAGGTCTTATTGAACTGCTTTATTAAAGTGGACAGCATGAATTTTTGCATGATTGAAGCTCTTTCTATAGACAAATTGTCACATTTTTCTTCTTGTGCTTTCACTTGTCATCATATTATTCTTGCATTTGCAATGGACACCATACATGTTTTCAGGATAAATTGATTTTACCCTTTCAACTTTTTACCAATTAGGCCATATAATTAGCGGTTACTTCTGTACACTAGGGATTCAACATCTTGGTCAACAAACAATTGATTCTGCCAAAACCAATTGGTTGGGCATTCTGAATTCTTATGCTAAAACTACAACATGCTGTTGCTGATGATTTCCTATAATTTATATTGGGTTAAATTTCTTTTCCTCTGTTTATGCTTGGATAAAGAGAGAGACAGTTTTCATTTTCATTGTCAAATCTTAGTAAATCACTAGTTAATGCTATTTGAATTATTTGTGTTGGGTGTCCTAGATGTTGATTTCTCTCTTTTCCTTTTGGTCCAAACTTTATTCTGTCTTAGAAAGTGAAATGATGCAATTACTTGGAATAAAAACTGCTTTATACATAATCATTCATAGTGGTGACAGAAATCATTTCTTGATTTGGTGATGGAATAGGATAATCTCTGAAGATTTAATAAATCTAACAGTAGTAGCTTAGTTTGGTCCAAAAAGTGGTTATGGTGGAACGTCCAACAAAGTATTGTTAATATGTCATATAGAATTATGTGGAGGTCCCATTCTGATCTAATTAATAAACAGTGGAAGGTCAAGTTTCACCGTCTACAATTCTACCACTGAATAACAAAAGAGAAAATGAAAAATAAATATCGACAATCACAACAATCATATTTCCTCTGTAGCTACACGAGTCAGTTGACCTAGCATTTTCAACCATACAATTGTCTTCACTAGTAAGTAGGGAGAGGAAGTACTCCGACCGAAACTCACTGTTTCAGAATACCCCAGATTACTGATTTTCTCTGCCCTGTATTCCTAGCAATTTCTTCTTTATGACTCACTTTTCAACCCTAAGTTGTAATTGCAGTGAATGATTTCACCTGTGTACTTAAAAAGTCTATACCTTTCTACAATTGACTCTGGGGAACTTCACTTTGAGCACCTCGATCAAGATATTTTCTATTGAAATTTTGTCACTAAAGGTGCTAGAGAAAACATAAAATTGTGGGAGGAAATGTTTATCAAGCAATTCTATCTATAAGTAGGATCATTAAATATGATAAATAAACGCCCAACTCTTGCAATGCTTTTCCCAACTTTTTAATAGTACCTATAAGATGAGTGCATACAGTTAACCATATATATACAGTGATTGTAACATCATATGGAGCAGGAAGAATTGTCATAAGGCCGGTTGCTCTGCGATCTCATAAAAGAATAAGAATTTTTTACTCATTTGATTAAAATGCTCATAAAAGAATTGACTTTTCACATGACAACTTTTAATTATCAGGTAATTGCAAGCAGCAGATCAATAAACTATAATAACATAAAAGCAGCCCATTCATGGTTCATCTAAAAGAAGACCATTAGTTTGGGGTTCTAAGATAATAGACTAGCACAGAAATGGGTGAATTAAAGGTAAAAAATAACTCCATATATCTTGTAATTAAAACAATGTGAACTAATATACTCTAGTTCATGTAATCAATGAGAGACAACAAATTTTCTGCAAGCCTCAAAATTGGAAGCCCCCTCTTATTTTTGTATTCACACTCGTCTATACTCTTATTTCTTTTCTTACTCTATCTCTCTCTCTCTCTCTCTTCTTTTTTCATTCCCTTTTTTTTTTTTTTTTTCATTTTCTTGTTTGAGATTCAAAAACAAATCTATTGTATACCGGGAAGATGGCAGATATACCTCGGCTTCCGATGTGCGGCAAGAGCCTTTTCTAAAGCAACATCTACTTTGGCACCTTCTCGAAACAACAAGTCATAAAAGTGACAGATAAACCGGGAGAAGTCCTCTTCATCGTCATCCCAAACACCCATCAAACATTCCCCGCCTTTCTCTGGTTCACTATCTTCCCAGTCACTAACTGGACTGGAAGGTTCAACATCTTCATCTTCTGCCTCTTCCTCTCCAATCTCAAACCTCCCATTTTCCAGAACATCAAACTCTCCAGATCCATGCAGTGCATGCGGCATTTCCTGAGGTTCAGCTGAAGGGCATATAACAGCTTTGGCACCAGAGTCCAGAAACGCCTTAATTAGAGTTGGGGTTGGCCCGTATATTCCTGTGCAAATTATGATCCTGTCCCTCCAAGCTCCGATCTAGGATTACACAAAACATTAGTATCAGTGACATCACTGGGAAGGAAGAAAAGACAGGCTCCAACATTATCACAAATAAACATAACAATGTTCAAAGCTTTTCAAACAACTAGGAAGAGATGCCTTAAAGCTGCATCAACCAACAGAAATGCAAAACAAAAACTGAGTGCAGTTCCTCAATATCCTCTTATCACAGAGACTGAAACATTAAACAAATAATCCATCCCAAGGGAAAAAATTAAACTAGTCTAAGAAAATATAATAATGATGAAGATGGACCAGCAACACACAATACAACTAGAGAAGTTGAGTAGCAATTGAACATTAACTATCAATTTTCTCTATTTATAACTTTGAAATTCTATAAAAGTTAAGAAAGGGATAGCTCAGTAACAATACATACCATCCAACGAACATCATCAGGTGTTAAGTGCACAGAAGGGACAGTTCTGCGGAACATATATGCAGCAATTTCTTGGTCATCTTCCATAACCTTCCCAAACATCAGAAGGCAAATTATTAGTTTGGAACTTTCAATATACAATGTTAAGTAATCATCTAAATGAAAGAAAAAAAATGAAAAAGATGCATACTTGGGTTTGGCGTCCTATATAACGGTGGACAACATTTCCTACTTGGAAGTATGGTCTAAAGCAAACCAAATCCGCAATTGTTAATATTTTGGCGAGAGCTGATACAACCTTTCTGTGGTTGCTCCGCATCATTGATAACAAACTTGACTTGACACTCTGCAGAAACTTATCTGCAAGTTCTCCAGGTTCAGCAACCACAAACACATCATTCTGCCAGCTAAATAAACAATCATATCACAAGTCAGGACTAGGAGTTAAACTAAACCAACATGAGAAAGAATAACAATTTAAGACAAAACGAAGGGGCCTGCTGACCTTAATATTGAGCCAAGTGAGTCATTTTGAAGGGCCAAATGTATAATGCCCACTTGTGGTAAATTCTGTAGCTTCTCATGCAATGATCGGACATGTATAGAGAGCTGCCTGTGAGCCTTAGGGGATATTGGTGGTGATGAAAATGTCTTTACAGATTGTAATCCATCCAAGCTTAAAGGTGGAACCATATCAATTCGGCCAGTCCTCTGAGTGCCAACATCAGGACTGTACAAAAGTGGGCTTGAAGGGAAACTTCCAGTGATCAAAGGAGAGGTAAATGGTGTCGGGAATGTTGATCTGGGCATTGTCTTTGAAATTCCCGATATCCCATGCATAATAGATAACCTTATTCGATTACGTGCACAAAATGACTCAAGTGCCCTAGCATGATGCCCCACTCTTCCTGAATCAGGACTATGCATAGCTTCAACAAGCAGCACATTACGCCTCCAACCTAAGGAAGGACTATTCTCATCTAGAACATCAAGAGAACAAAAAAATTAAAGGGTCAGTATAAATAGCATCATAAAGTTAAAAACTATACAATACAACCAAAGAAAATATGAGAAGCTACCAGCATTAGAGACTTTTCCCCAGGGGAAATGCTGAGATTTCAAATTCTCGAACCACTTCTCATCATGTTGGAAAGGTAGAAGCAGTCTCTCACATACATTTTTGAAAGACTCAGTGTTATTTTTGATGTACTCATCAACAGAAGCTTCCAATTTAAGCCAAATTGCCGGATCAGTCTCATCGAGCTCCATATCACATCGTTCATCAACTATGCGCAAAATATATGGAATACAAAGTGAGAACCATAATTCTTAAATTCTTTATGAAAAACTTCCTACATCAATGAAAAAGGTCCAGGAAACAAATAATATTAAATCATAATTGTTCTAGAATTATTTCAATGTCAAATAGAGAAGAAAGTTTATTACATAGGATACTTGTGTAAACTATAAAACACACCAGATCTAGTACCTGGATTAAAACGAAAGTACTGTATATCAGGAAGCATGGGCAGTAATGTGCTTAAAGCTTCCTCCACCCTATCCACAGAGCATGCACTCTCAATCAACACTTGGCCAGTATCCAGATAACGCCAACCACCTTTCCGTGCCTACAAATGCAATTATTTGTTTTCAGGGATATGTCAGGGAATGAAAATCTATAGCATCCAAAAGTGCAACTTGCAACTTGGCAAATCAACCAAAGAAGCCTTTGTATTTAATTAGTACCCTAATCAAATATGACCCCATTTTTTAATCACAATCATCTCAATAATTGTAAGCATCCAATATAGAGATTCCAAGAAAGTGGCTGGGAAAGTGGAATATATCATTTGTTCATCATTTTCTCAAACAAAACAAACAACAAATGATGGAAAGGGGCAATGAATACTATGCTGAATTAAGAGCATCCACCGCAGCAGAAGATATTTCAAAATAGTTCTAATATAAATTCTTCACTCCACCTCGTTACACATTTATACTTGTAAAAATAATTTGCAAAGCAATGTGCATAAATTAAGGATCTCACTATCTAGTAAATAAAATCAAAGTTCAGCACAGTATAAAATCTCGAGCAGCATGTTCATAAATATGTCCATCTATGGATTCTTCAAACAGGCGAGACAACATTGTAAATTCACTCTTGCAAGAAGGAAAAGATTGCAAACTCAAACGTGTAAAATCATCTGCATTAAATTATTTACCAGTGGGCAGTGCCTTTGGCACAAAAGGTGGGAATTTCAATGTTTATGTTTCAGTGAAATTTTTAAAAAATGAATGTTTGTTACTCAGCAGAAGCCTTTAATTATGAAAATTCACCAATTCACCAAAAACTGTGACCGTAGGAAAAATAAGGTTAAAAACTAAGACTTAAAGCCAGAATCTAATAACCAACTCCCAGAAAACAAACCAAGAGAAGTGACAAACTATTTACCTTTGTTGGAACAGAGCCACACCCAATGGAAACTAAGCAGTCTATCCTTGTGTCAGGCCAAAGAAGTTGAGCTTCTCTTATGGCGAATATAGTAGGATTGTTTGCTACTATTGCACCATCTTGCCAGCGGTATACATCTGTGAAGTTGTTTTGGAACATGTCAAACAAAAAAAAAAAAAAAATAGAACAAAAGAAAAAAGGATCAAAATGGTTAGGCAGAGAACTATTAGAAAAAGAGCGAGGAGATTATACCATCCGAGAAATCATCAAGATAATATGGAGCTGCAGATGATGCTCTTATAGCTTGCCATATTTGATGCTTACAACTTCCAATGAACGCACTGCGTTTATAACCAACTTGAGCACCAGTAGTAGGTGATCCCAGCACAGTGATTCCAGAACTTTCTGAAATTAAAAATGGCACTTCTGGTGTTCCAGCAGGGTACTGCACGTTGAAACCATAAAAAGAAGTCACAATAATAACCATAATTAAAGCAACCATCATGTCCATCCTAAACTGATAGAAAGAAGTATTGCCCTCAAACCTGATAATTGCGAAATATGAATGGCTGAGCTGGCATCACGCTCACCAGCGTCGATACAACAAAAACTTTAGGAACATTTTTCACTGCTGATTCTATCAACAGATCCCCTTCCTCATCGGCACACATTTCCTTCAACAACCT
Organism: Swietenia macrophylla; assembly: GCA_032401905.1. Taxonomy (NCBI): domain Eukaryota; kingdom Viridiplantae; phylum Streptophyta; class Magnoliopsida; order Sapindales; family Meliaceae; genus Swietenia; species Swietenia macrophylla. The sequence continues at coordinate 2,873,854 of CP135572.1, forward strand.
CTCAAACTGATCGGCACTGTGCTGCAACACAATAGATATGTATCTAATTTCAAGGCATTCCAGTTTATCAAGAAAATGTTCATAGACCAGACTGAAAGCAAAAACAACATTTGCATGCTAATATGTGTAGTTTAAACAGATTACTGAGAGAATTTGCAAAACCTATAAATCAATCAACAATAAATCCCATGAAAAAAAAATTGAATTCTTGCTTCCTGTGAAGGATATGTTAGGCGGCATTGGTCTAATTTGAAGAAAAAACAGGTTCAACATCCTAAGTGACCCGTCTGCTCAATAATTGCACAAGTGCTATATTGAAGTGCTAAATTTAAGCCTTCTAGTTACATGTGCTCATGGTGCAAAATTATCAAGAGAAGGCAAATCAAATAAAAAGACTAATCATACTTTAGATCCATGTACAACAACTCTAAAACTCTGTGAAGAACTTTTATAAAGTTGATCCAACTTTTCTCTCCAAGTTGCAGCTTCATTGTCTTTTGCAAAAGGTTCAGCAAAAACGAGTTTTCCTAAAGAACCAAAATTGCATAATGAGATAAGTAGATCAAACAATAAACAAGCCATTGTAAACTATTTATATTTTGATACCACATACTCACCAAGATTTTTGTATATTTCTTCACACTGATCCAAGGTCATTAGCTTGATAGCAAGAGCAATAGCAAGCATGCCACCGGTTGATGTGCCACATATGAGATCGAACAACTCATGTATCCGCTTCCCCGTTCCTTTCTCAATTTCTTTAAGAATTTGCACTGTTGCCAAACCTTTCATGCCACCTCCATCCATTGAAAGTATGCGCAGTCCTTGTTTTGGAACTTGTCTCCCTCTTATGGCACGCCGTAAATTTTCATTTTCTCCTATAAAGGCACATAACAGATGGCTATCAGGTTAAGTGATCTCAAAATATGGCCAAAGAAAAATCCTGAAAACATACCTAGAATTGCCAGAGCACGAGCTGCAGCTTTATTAACACGTGGTTCAGGTACAACAGTCAAACGCAACAAAAGGTCCCTCAAACTTTCAGAAGTAACCAGAATACGGCGATTCTCCAAACAGAAGGCCAAATTTCCAACTGCTAACAAAGCTAACCTTTGTACCTAATGAAAGATAAATTTAACATTACATGCCCACATATAAGCAATCTTTAGACTACAAGGAAACTGGATCTTACCTCTGGGTTTTTATGCGCACATAACAATTTTAATGACTTCAACACATCCTTGGTCAACATCTTCTGAGCTACAGTATCACACGCAAAAGCCAACTGGACCACAACTTGCAGGACAGAAATTACTTCTTCTTGAGCAAAAGATTTAAGCACTGCTTGAATAGGTTGCATGATGTCGCATTTCATTAACAGAATTGCCACAGATACATCTCCAGCAAGAGATGATAGAGCAGAGCATGCTTGTTCAACCTGCCAGAGCAGTAAGGATATTAATTAAGTGCCAGACAGAAGAACAAATAAACAGGTAGGACTTTATCCATGATTGCAAGGATGAGAAACATACCACATGACGATTGTCACTGCTTATCATACTAATAAGCTGCCGCACTGCATTTTCATCTTTGCCAACAACTACGCGGTTTTCTTGGTCTTGCATTATCTTTGCCAGAGCAGATGCCAGTAAAGGGTGATGACAAGAAGAGAAACGGAATATAAGCGAGAAGAAGGCACTTAGCTTGTGTCTAGATGCACCAAAATAAGAACTATTTTCCATCTGCACCCCTCATAAAAATAAAATATGACATTATAATTAAATCCACTTTAAAATGTAATGCTGAAAGTCGTTCAAATAACTTTGTCAACCATTACCTCAATCTGGACATTCACTGATCTTAGGTTTTCATCAGCCACAATCCTAATATTTGCAAGAGACAAGTGTCGAAGCTTATGTAGTGGCAAAATTTCTGGAAGGAATTCAAGAGGGTTTCCAAAGAGCCTAAGAATTTGTAACTCCTGCATGGCCCTGCCATTCAAATGGAAAGAAAAATTAGAAACAGAAGAAATTATAGGATTTACTATCTTAGCTAAAACAGGAAGTTAACAACAATGTTAAATTGTTGGAAAATTGACCTGAAATCAAGAAGAGGCCGCACAAGCTTGTTGTGCTCTAATGACAACTCCACCAATCCCACACACTCTCTCAGTTCCACTGATCATAATTTCAAAATGAGATCCATTAAGCAAAACTGCAGTAAACATAAGTAGCCTAGGTATTCATATCACAAGGAGTTTCCTGCTCTCTGGAGAACTCGATCTAGTAAAGCAAATCAATATTCACAAACATATAGAGCCATTCCATGCTTACCAGGAACAGAAACAATCATGTTGTTGTCGACACTAAGAACTTTTAAACTTTTCAGTTCACCAAGCTCAGGTGGCAGAGTTGAAAGCTTGTTATTATCAAGGTACAGTTTCTCAAGAAGTGGCAAGCGGGTCAACTCAACTGGCAATGCCTGTCAATAAACATGCAACAAAAAGATATTAAGCCGTGTTACCTACAACCTAAGAAGCAAACCACACATCTCATTCCCAACAACAATTGATTGAGAATACTAGGTGTTCTTAATCTATTGCAACTCTTTGCTTCAACAAAATGAATTAATGGTAAGACTGAGCTCTAATACAATGGCCAGGACTTTCACTCAAGATGATATCCAAGTATCAACCACATACAGTGGAGCATCCACTGTTAACAGTGGATAAAAGGTTCAACTACGATGATGGAACAATTTCCAAAAGCAAAAAAATAAAATAAAGCGAATTTCTATGTTGCATATCAATCAGCCTGTTTAATAAATGAAGAAAATGTTCCCCATATCAAAATTCAAATAAAAAGAGAATGCGTCGTTTCCGACGAATCAACAAGAAAAAAAAAAAAAACCCTCACCGACAAACCAACGCTACAGAGGCTAACCGCAGTAGCAGTCATCCAATGGTCACAACAGCCCGGCCCACCAGCAGACAGGTGGGATCTCATCAGCCGGGTCAAAACCCCGATTCCATCGCTCAGCTGTCCCGACCCCGCCCCCTTGGTCAAGACCACCGCTCTTAACGGCTCTCTCCTTTTCAACACCCTCATTTCCACTCCAACATTCCCCACTTCATCACCAACGTCGTCCGGTTTTTCCGGCACCAATTCAACAACTACCGAGTCTTGCGGCTCAGGCAGCGCTACCATCCACTGTGATTGCAGCTTCAGCGCCGCCTGCTCCTCCTCCTCGCCACTCGTCCACTCTAGTTCGATCCGGAACCCTAATTCCGGATCTCGAGACGTCACCGTCGGAGACACCAACGAAGTAGAACGGTTGAGATCGTCTCCGGATTCTTCGGTACCATAGATTAGTGTAAGTTTGAAGATCTCCAACGGGCGCTTCCATCCCAGTCCCCAAGACATGTGATCGGAAGCTATCCAATGATATCAGAATGGTTGGTCTGATAGGACGGCAGGCATCCGTTTGGTGTTGTCACATTGCGATTATCATATCATTGTTATCGTTAATATTATTGTGTCTGCAATAATTTACAAATTAAAGAAACGATTACGTAAATCCAAAATGCGAAACTCAGGGTTAGGGTTTACAGATACTGAGAGTTCATGGCGGGAGATGAACTACCCGAAGGCGTTGTATTTGTTTAATTCCCTGATTTTCATTCGTTTTTACCGTCGTCGTTTCTGGGTGGTTCTATTAACCAACGACGTCGTTTTCTTGACAAGACACTACCCCATTTAAAATGAGGTGTATTTGGCATCTCTCAATGGTATTTATGACTCGTGGGTGAAACGTCTTTGCTTTAGGAAACGTTTCTTTTCTTTTAAATGTCGGTTTCTCACAACAGGATATACTAATAAAAGAGCAAAGGCAAAAGAGACAGCCTTAATTTCATGGGAAGAAATTATTATTGATTTCTTGGATGGAGAAAGTCCAACAAATTGTAATGGGAAAAAAAAATTAATGTCAATGATGTTTCAGCTTGTTGAAGCTACGTGCTGCTTTTGTTATGCTCATCCTGGAAACTTGCGTGTTTGACTGACTCTACCTGGTGTACAGTTTCATCTGTGAATTGCCTTACGCATTGGGCCATGGCTCAATTTTTTGAATACACGATCTTGACAAAATTGTAGAGACTGTTTCCAAGGAAAATGCAACCATTTCTGTGGGCGGTGGCATGTGAATCAGTCCTTGCTTCTGAAGTTTTTCTTTATAATATGAGGATGCCTAGGGAAGTCATTTTCAACTTCCCCCAAAATGTCCAAACAATCCCTATTCCATTTACCAAGAGGATTACTCAAAAGTTGAAACTAATCTCTAGTCCAAGATGCCTAGTTGTCTATGCAGAAGGTTAAGCATAATGATGCAAATAATGGGAAGGTAGAATGGTATGAACATTAAACAGTTCCAGAGATATCAAATGCCCATTCTAAACGTGTTCTGGCCTACTGTTACTCTGAAGATCTTATCGGAATATGAAATTTTTTAAACCAATCTAAGCAGGAAATATTTTAAACTTTTAGCATTGTTTCACACCACCATTTCCAGAGTTGAGACACAACTATCCTACTTATGACGAGTCTCGGCATACTATTACGATAGCCAAATTGTAAGACAGTCACATTGGCATAGCTGATTTTTGTTTATGCCAAACATGAAAAATAATTAGATATATGTCATTGCTGTCAATGAAACTGTCATGCAAATTCAAGAAAGGGCAATTTTTATGAAGCAGACAATTCAAATTCATCATTCCAACGGGTGGACATGGTCAAGCCATCTCTTCCTAAAATTACGGTGACAGACACCTACCATTAAATCTAAAAGTCATCTAGGACTGCATCATCCAACACCAAAGGGTGACTGATCGCTCAGACTTGGCTTCGAAATATGCACAGGATCATTCAAGCTAAAATTATAAGATTTAAGCTTCAAACAAATTTCCTACCAAGCCATATCCATACCACCAGGATTAGGCATATGAATGCTCCTCAATATTCAATTAGTCATAGATCCAGCTTCCTTTCAGCCAAATGAAAAATTTCTTCCAAATCTTGCTTCACTCTATCTTCGGCAAATATAAACTCGACAGCACTTTTTGCCAGATGAAACATTTCCCTCCTTCCAAGACCTGCACAATGATCAAACAATGAATCACGAAGAGTGCAATTAATTTAGTTTCCCTCAAATAAACTAGCAACATGATACCCACCGAATGCTGAAGCAGTAAGATGATACTCCCTAGAAATGCTGGTGGAGAAAACCCCTGAATCATCAGTGCACAGGACTAGAGGATGTTGTGCCTTGTAGAGATCAACTGCATAATGAACACTGTGTCACAAAGCAAACATCTAAGTCTTATTCTGTTAACAATTAAAAAAAAAAAAAAACAGTAAACTTCATTTACCTAGCCTGAGGTTTGCCCTAATAACCAACAGGCACCACGGTTTAAAAAATAAGTAGAAATCCGTCCTACCTCTACGGAGGTGTCTCATGAATTTCATGGGACTTTTACTAGTATTGTGGTCAAACCTCAGCAGAGGTAAATGGAATTTTCTAATTAGCAATAGCTCAATCATCAGAGAAAAAGTAGTAGAGGTTTGTTTAATAGAGTTAGCCAGGGGAATACAAAACTGTTTTACAATCATCTACTTATTGAAATGGAAGTAAAAGGAGAGGACCTAACCAAAATGGTGAATATCAATTGAAGAAATTGTTTCAGTCCTGATGTTGGATGTCAAACAGATCTCAACCTGTAAAATGTGTATAGACAGAAACACGAAAAAATAATAATAATTAGCAACCAAAACATACTAAACTAACAAACCTTTGATTGCCAATTTTAAGGTTAATTAAAAAAGAAACAAACTTTTTCCATCAAAATATGACAAAAAGTTTTATGCCAATGAATATAAAAGCATGGACATGATAACATTCGGAAGGTTTGATCAAAAAGAAACTTCCAGAATTATTGAAAATTTTAAAGAATGGTAGAAACTTTGATTGACAAAATCTGATTGATCAATAGTACAAGGATGCCGGTAAAATTACTGGACCAATGAGATTCTGTCATTCTCATGTCCTATGGAAGCTGCAAGGAATTACTGTTTATCATTCAAATTCCTATAAAGATAAACAAATGTAAATAAAAGGAATAGTCATAATTCTAACCGGGATTTTAGCCGATTTCAACCTTCTCCATTCTTCCTCTTCAAAGCAACAAGCATGGCCGACTCTCTGGGGAAGAAAGTCTAGCATACTTTGGATTTCCTCCTTATTAGGTACCTACAAGCACTAAGTTTCAAAAATAAACTAGTTAGGGTGTATCCATTAATAGCGGAAACACGGAAATTGAGTAACAGCAATAAGCATTCAAAAGATAAATTCACCTCCCCACAGTGAAGAGTTATCTGAAGACCTTGTTCCCTAGCAAATTTTAATGCTGGAAAGAAAGTACTCCTGTCGCAGGTGCAAAGGAAATTGCAATCGTAAGATATTTACAACAGACAAAAATACTAATACTATGCACTACAAAGAATAATAGGTTACAAAGGAGTACCAATCACCCACGATAGGGTTTCCAGAGAGGTCAATGCCAACCACCCCTAATTCCCTCATTTCAAGAGCAAGCTTAACCTGCAAAAAATGAGAGGGAAGAGAAATCAGTCGTCATGCACATGGGACGATATGCAAGCTTAAAACATCATTTGCAGACAATATTTTCCTAACATACAGTTTCCATGGCAGCTTCAGTTGTCTCACGACGATCAATGCTCAGAAGTAGTCTAGCATACATCTTTTTTCTTACGGTACCATTACAGGTGCCATTCATATTCTTATTATTCGTAGTACTTCTGGGACAACCGAAATCAACCTCAACTGCACTGACAGCCCTTAAACCCTCAATCACGGCTTCCATGTAGGAACGTTTGCTCATTCCAATAGACTCATTTCTCTGTACAAAAAGAAACCCACAAATTCCTCTCTTTGTCACACTCCATGCTCTTCAACAAGTTTTTAAACAAAACGGAAAAGGTTACCATAAAGAAAACTTGACAACCCCAGTAAGTACCTTTGGAGTAGTTCTTAACTCCAGATATACAACATTCTCGGAAGCAAAATCTTCAACCACCTGTTTCGTACATTTTTAAAGAAAAATAAGGAGTGCCAAAGGGGAGCAGCAAGAAAAAAAAATGAAATTCAAAAGTAGATTGTCATACTTCTTTAGTAATTCTTGTCAAAGTTGCATGGTCAGTGGTGACAATATGGATCAGGTCAAATAACTTGAACACTTCGCGTAAAGATCGGTCATCTGAGTTAAACAAAGATTAGATAAAACTTCCCATGCCAAGCTTTAAGAGCATCCCAATTGTGATATGAGTATAAAAATAGGATCATGTACTTAACTTGTTTTTCTTCTTTTTCTTACCCTGCCTGAACTTATCAGAAGCCAAAGAGGGAAATAAACAAACACATACCTTTCATGATAACATGCTCCACGTCTGAGAATTCTATGACACCCTTTTCACCCAAAACTCTAGCAAGCTCCCTGCAAAACATATAAACAATTAACATTAAAAATCACCCTGAAATAATTAAAGCCAGAAGTTGACCCAAAAAACAAAGAATCGTGACATATTGCAGAACAATTTTCATTAGAACGAAACAACCCGACAGTCAACAGGAAGAGAAAGAGTAAGAACTTACAGAAGAGTGGTGTCTCTGATGGAGCCATTGAGGTGGGCATGTAGTTCAATCTTTGGAATCGACACACACCATTCCATGTCACGCTCTTCGATATCACTTCTTTCACTACTCCTCGTTCAGTTTGTTTCCTAATCTGCCTCAAAAGCTAGTAGTTCCAGTGCTGACTTTGTTCACAGTGTTTTTCGTACTTTCTCTGACCAAATGGTCAGAGCACTCCATCACAAACCAATCACAAAAGCATTGCGAACGCTCGCTACGACCCATCGGCCATAGTTGGGCCAGGCTTTAGTTACATGGAAACTGAAGACAAGAATTGGGCTTTCAGAAACTAAAGTCCAAATATCATGAGCCTTTAGGAGCCTGTAGGCTTTTTATATTACTTGCTTCTGATAGAATCTTGAGAGTGGTAATAATTTGTAATTTAAAGAAATAATTCCAATAATATATATACAATAAAAATTATTCAAAAGATCAGAGGTAGTCGGACATTCATAAATAGTAAAAGCACGGCCAATTCCACCCATTGCAAACCTAAAAACAAAGGCTCGTGATTGGCTGACTCGTAAATTTTTTAAAATATATATAATTTATATTTAAATTTATGAATCGATTCAAATTAGTTAATGATAATATTAAATTTTATTATTTTTATATAAATTTAGTTTAATTCGACTCTTAAGCCCCTATAGACCTCGTTATCAACTCGGCCTAACCCATTTAACTCTTTTACATAAGACTTTTAAAAATGATTCATTGTATTAAATACATTTAATATATATTTTTTAATTAATTAAGTATTATTTTCTTTTATGACACACCAATTAATACTTACTCAACTTTTAGTGATTCACCTACTCTTCATTTGAGCATTCAATAATATATTTTTTTTAATCTTACTGTCACAAAATTGTAATTTGATATGAATGAATTTGAATAAAATTTTATATCTATAATATTATTAAAAACTTATAAATTTGTATAATATTTTATATCTATAACATTATTAAAAAATTATATAGCATTATAATTTTTTAAAATAAAAAAATTCTAACATTGATATTCATGCATCACAAAAAAATATATAAGGAGAACAAGCTCGACGACCAACTGTACATGGATTAGTAATAAATTTAAATGCATATTAGGAAACAGCATTAACTTGAAGAAAATGGGTTACAAGCTTGTTGAATTTTCTGGACTACCTTGCATTCAAGGCCAGTAATGGCTTGCCTGTATTTGTTCTGGCCGTTGCTGTATCGAAAGCTATCTCTTCCATAATCCAGGAATCGGGGACTCTGCTTTGTGGCCTCGCTGTAATGGTGTTTTCTTTTCAAAAGTCATGTCCTACAAGTTCGGACACAAGGACAAGAGAGATCCAGTTGGGTAGTTGATGTTATTGTGTTTTTTTTTTTTGTCTTGGCTTTGGATTTGCATACTCTCCTAATTTTTTATTATTAATTAATTTTTATTTATTAAAAAAATTAAAAATAATAAAAAATTAAGTAAAAATAAAATTAAGTAAAAATTTTTATTTGCTTCCTTCATTTGCCGCCGAAATAGGGGAGTGATAATAGGCAAGAAATCCGGAAGCTGCGGCTTGGTATCAGCATTACATCTTTCAGTGTGCTTCCGATATGCTTGATCCGCTCTTCTGAGATCTTTGCACCGAAGCACAAACAGATCAGAATGCTGCATATTGTGAGCCTGCAGTTATTCATTACCTCAACGAATCCATTGTCAACCGACTCATTTTTTAGCCTTTTCATGTGGTTTTCCGCTGCCCAATCTCGTATACAACTGCATTGCTTGACCCTCGTAGGGTTTATCAACTCAGTGACAAAGTTTCTCCTCAGGGTTCTCCAGAGAGGCCCGTATTCAGCCGAATTTATGGCACACTTCCCGACACTGAACACGGGCCTGATCGGAGAGTCTAATGGCCGGGAGACGAATTCAGGGCCTCTTTGAACAAGGGCTTCATGGATCAGCTGAGAGCTCGTGACAATAACCATAGTGCGCTGACCCATCTGCATGGTGAAATTGGACCGTACTTTTTACGTAAATCACAAATTATGAAGATGAAATGGCGTCGCTGGAGGATGACTTGGATCAGATTTCCGACGAGAGGCCAGCCCCGCGGACCTGGTGGGAGATTCTTGGGCCCACCGCCGGTGGTGGACCAGTGTCGCCACCATAAAAGAAGAAAGATAAGGGCTGAAAAGATGAGAAGGAGGTCTATAAATTCCGTTGCTTGCTTGAGAAGAGAGAAACGAAGGGGAAAGGAAATTATTGCACCAGAGATGGCAAGGGCACAGACTCGTTTTGTAGAACATATGAAGGGGTGAGTAAATGCATTCGGTTCCACAACTTATTTGTGTATTAAATCTTTTATCAGAGACATTTACTCCATTTACGTTCGTCGCATATACAAGTAGAGAGGATCGAATAATGCAAGAATGGAAGAATAATGTTGTTATCCCATAACTAGTCAATCACCGGGGACCGAGCATACCTTTAGATCAGCATCCCATTAACCAATATATATGGGTAATAGAGCCTGAAGATGTCTGACAGGTGGAGAGCTACGTTCTTCACATGTCCACCCACTGTTGTAAAGGGCACGTGAGCCTGTTGAATTGCCCACTATACCCCACAAACAGTGAAGTTATCACCAGATTAACAACTCACAATCGTTTTGCCATGCTGTGATACTGTCTTGAAAGAGACTTTGGGGGCAGACAGGAGAGGCTGTCATGCTGCTATATATATGTTCTAAATGCATTCTTTCAACTTAAAATCTGTCTTTTAAATACTGTAATTATCTATTACCACCGTTGCTTTGATTAATTGTTATTGGCGTAAATATCGAAAAATTATTGTCGGCCATACATTGATACTTATGAGGTTTGTTTCGTTTTGCAGGCAACAAATTGTGAAGGAATCGATAACGAGAGTTTTACTTGTTTGCAGTTTAGAGTCGAAAAATAGGTTTCAATAAACACATTAAATTAAAATAATAATTGTAATTAAATAAATCAAAAAAATGAATATGCAAGGAAGTAACTTGGAATTGAAGACAAACATTGAAGTATTCCATCACATTTGAATGTTCAAATTTTTACATAATTTGGCAACATGGACGTTTAAATAAGAAGGCAATGTTCTAATCATTAGATATATTCATTTCAAAATAAAAAATCATGTTTATAATGAGATTTTTTTTTGAATTCAATGTTAATTAGAAAATTCTATGTTTTAAGTTTTTAAAATTATAAGAATTTAAAGACATGAGATGGTGGGATATTCTTAAAATTATAGGATGGTTAAATATTTTCAAAATCATAGAGGGTTAGGGAGATATTGGGTCAAATTTAATTTATACTTACTTCATATTCATATTTATAATGTTGTGAATCATCTTTACTTCTTGACATGAATTTGCATAGGAGAATTTTATACCTTCTTGGATAATTATTTAATAATTAATTCTCATTTATGATACTCTTAAATCATTATAAGAACCGTGATTCGGAGCTTATAACATATGTTATTTCTTCTGCTGCTGCTCTCCAAGTACAACTCAAGTTCAGAACATTCATGTGGCAACTTTTCATGGCAAAAGTAGGTGGGGGATGAACAAGTTGGAACAGTAGAAGAATGAACAGAAAGGGAGAGAATTAAAAGTTCTTGCTGGCTTCACAGCTGTCAACTGCCAAATTTAAAGAGCCGTATGGCATCATCTGCTTGCTTTCTGTTCATTTCTGTGTGTTTATTTAGCAGAAATGCCTGGAGAATGATTTGAAAGAATCACACACCACGGAACAGCGTGAGAAAGGTTACGACAAAGAGTTGTCGACGAGAGAAAGTCTGAGGACAGTCACATTATATAATTTTTATACTAAAACTTTTTCAAAATTGTCCTTTTATTCAAGATATATACAAGGAATCATTAGTTCATGTGTGTATGCATGTAGAAAGTATAGAATTTTTAAACTCCTTGCCATGGAATAATAAATGTCTAGAATAAAAGAAGCCAAGAAAATAAGCCAATCACTATTCACTTGCCTTGGACTTAATTAAACAATTCGTGATCCATTTTCCCTTTTCCCCCGGCTGGCAGGAATATATTATGGTAGCAAACTATTATTCTTAAAGTGAAAAGGATTACCTCCGAAGAAGGTAATTCGCTTGTTTGTCATATTTTAGTAAATTTAATTAATAATTCGAGTCACACAAGAGAACAGTACATGAGAACTCGTATGTTAGGCAAACTAGGCGGGTTTCTCAATTTTCCCATGTTTTGTGGTGTCAATCGCACGCCAGCAATTCCCTATACACCGGCCAATTACTGTGTTTTATGTATAGCTATTGTCTTGTCAATTCAACGTTAGGCTCTATCACAAAATCAGTAGACTGAAGAAATAAGTTAAGTATGTGATTTAATATCGAATCAACCATTCCGGGTCATTATAAATACGCCCTTCTCATTGCTTACATGAAACAAGACTCAACTCCATATGTTCTTTATTTTCCTTTGTTTCAAAAGTGATCACGTGGTAGGTTAAGAGTTCAGAATTTCAGTTTTCTTTCATGGGACTTCAGGCTAAGGATAAGTATTTTGATTACTCTCAAAGAGCACAATGGCTCAGAGCTGTCGTCCTGGGAGGCCTGGAAGGGTTAGCTTTCACAACATTATGGCTAACTGGAATAGAAAGAATTACACACAATTCTACTGCAAATGAAATGAAGATCATGGTGATTTCTTCCACAGTTGCTTTAATCGCTGGTTCACTTAGAATAGCAGCTTCAGAATTAATATCTGTATACACCCAAGTCGATACAATTAACTTTCAAGTAGAACGAGAGTTGAACATGGGTCGACGATCTATTGATCAGAAGAAACAGCCGGTGCCGAGTGCCGTTCAGATTTCTGTGGCATCATCGCTAGCGTATTTGTTATGGGGCTCCGTGCCGATACTTGCAGTTGGGCTTATAAAGAATCAACATTTGATAGCTTCCATTGCCATGGTTGCAGCTTCTTCGTCCATGGTGATGCTGGGAGCAGTGGGAGCTGCACTTGGAAAAGCTCCGATTATGAGGTCCTGCGTAAGGGTTCTGATTGGGGGATTTATAGCAATCACAATAACGTGGGCGAAGATCAAGATTCTTGAAATTATTTTAACCCTCAGATCGACGAAGGGCTAGGGTTTGGTACGTAGTTGCATGGCTTAATACTGTTGCAACAATATCTATACATATAAAAGATAAAAAAATTATTCTTGTAAAGGGTCATGGTCTCTTGTCTTTCGTGTCATGTGGTGTATATACAAAGAAAGTATGCCATATTTGTGGTAAACTAAGACAATAGTAGCCAGAATTCATAAGGTTGCCCTAAGCCTAAGTGGGTCTTTGTAGTTTATACCACAATTCCATAAGTCTTCTCAATCCAATCCAACGTTATTCTTAAATAAAAAGTTTATATTTAATAAAATATGCTAATGCGGTAAGAGCACATTTATTTATTTTTATTAATTCTTAATTATAGGAGACGTAAAAAAATACAAAATTGATTAAATACATTATGATGAGCTCTTAATTAAAACATATTGTTTAATTATTCTCTTAATCATAAGATTTTACACACACACACACATATTTATCTATATATATATATATATATATATATATATATATATATATATATATATATACATATATGAGAGAATGATTGGGAGCTCTTTAGCTTAACACAATTTCTTACATTATTTTTCAATCGTTAGATTAATGTATTTTCAATGATTGAGATTAAATATAATTTTATAATTAATAAATTATAATTAATACATATGTTAAATTTAATATTGATGATGCATTGATTTAATAGTTGATAAATTAATGTAAAAAATTATATAAAATTAGAGAACTCTTGATTCTTAAAGGATTCTTGATCCTTCTCCATATATATATATATATATATACACACACACACACACACATATACACACATATATTTATACATATGTACGTATATATATGGTGAGGATCAAGAATTCTGATTTTTTTTAATAAAATCTATTTATATATCAGTAGATTAATTCTATTTTAACAGTGAAGACTATATTTTATATTAATGATTGACATTTCATTTGATTTTCTTAAAACTGTTTAATGGTAAGACAGGGACACTTTATCTGTGCAGGCATGGCTTGTCAAATGGCAATCAAACAGGAAAACGAACTAAAATGGGAGCGAATTTGATAATCTTGTATAGAGACATACAGTGTGACCAGTCTTTAGAGAACTCTTAACAGTGACATACTATTAATATGATAATGCTTTTAGGAACTACCTCATCCTCAATATCAAACGTTGCAGAGGTTAATGACATTATATCTCATTGCTCTTTTCTGAGGGACACTATCCTTGGTGTAATGCATGGCAAAATTTCCTGTTGGTTCAACCTGCAATGATGACCCTTGAGTTTTTTTTTTTTTTTTTCTCTCTGGTTTTTGTAAGCATGTCATGCAGCATTAGTTGAACAGTATAGATTCTAACTCTTGGCCGAAAAGAGTGTGAAATATAATATCCCTGCTTCTAAATTACCAAGTAAAAGTTGCCTCTTGATTCCAAACCTAACTATGATTACTGTATTCTAGAATGTTTTGCACTTATTGTCAAACATGAACACACTTTTTTTTTTCCCTGGGTATGCTGCATATTGCCATTTGTGTTGTTCTGTCTCAGCACCGACGTGGAGGGGAAGATTATGAATAACCTAGTAATGGGACTGTTATGGAGTAGGTTCTGGTGTTGGGGATTTGATTAGCTCATGCTTTGCCATGAACTCTTTGTACCAGGTTGCTGACTGTTTCGGAGTCCTCCTCAGTGTAGCATAATCAACATGGTGAAGACCCATCCTGACAGTGTGGCCAAAATTCCATTCAAAGTTGTCCAGCAAGGACCAGGCAAAGTATCCTCTGACATCTGCTTCATCTCTGACTAAATATGAAGGCAATTGGCAACTGTAATACTCATACTAGTTGACTTGTTAAAAATTTGAGAAAATTTTCAAACTAGCCATTTTCATAAATCAATTTATTAAAATAATGGTGTTCATAATTTTTTTATCAAATAAACTAAAATTTTAATTTTTTTAGATTAAAATATTCTAAATTTAACAAAATTAAACCAACTTATTAAATTCAATTTTTACTGCAACACAAATACATAATTTTTTCCCGATTTGTTTTATTTTTTGAAAAATTTTGCTAGAAACTTTGCTATTTCCTGCCAGCTTTTTAGTAATAGACCACATTTTTAATTTTTAATTTTTTTTTTATTGCTTAACAGTATGTCAGGATAGCACATTCTTACCTCAGTGCTCTGTTAAGCTCATCTAAGTAGCCAGCCACGTACTCAACTCTTGACATCGTTGAGAAATTCTTCAGTGGTGGCATTTGGCATGGATGTCTCGCCGTATCCTCCAAGACATGATGCAAATCACAAAGGACAGGGAGCAATTTGTGCGTTGAAAGGACAGAAAACCTTTACCATTTTCTGCAATGGACATGGGTTTGTGCATTGAAGGGACACAAAACCTTGACCATTTTCTGTAATGGACATGGGTTTGTGCATTGAAGGGACAGAAAACCTTGACCATTTTCTGTAATGGACATGGGTGTGTTATTGTGTCTCTCTTTCACGTAATTTACAATCTTCTCCATTCCTTGTGGGCATACAATTTGCGAATCTGTTGTGCTCTGCACAGCCGAAAAAGCTTTCAGCAACTGCTATGGACACCAGGAAGTCACTATGATGGTGATGAAAGTTAGGGTACATAAAGATTGTCCAATGGGGACGCCATTTTGTTGGAGAGTTGTTGGACCACAAGCTATGAAGAGAAGTAACAGTAGCATCTCCGAGAGAAAGAGGGCAACAGAAGCAGTGCAAGAAAATTTCATGGCCTACTTTCTCTTATCGATTGCTTTGGTGAGAGCAACTAAAAAACTTGATTGAATTATATTTGGTATTGGGTTGTGTGGGTTGTGGTGCATGATAGAATTGAATAATCGAATTGTGTGTATAATTTTATTATTAAAATAATTTAAAAATTAAACAAAGATATTTAATTATTTTAGTATTTATTTGATTATTAATTAAATTAAATTAATTCAAATAAAAAATAATTCAATAGTGATTCAAATTTAGATAATTTTGCATTATATTTTTAAATAAAGATAATTAATTATTTTAATATTTATTTGATAAATAAAAACTGATTAAATAATTTTACTTAATCAATTTTTATATAAAATTATACTTCCAAATATTAATGTTAATTTTACTTCCAAATATAAAATTATCCAATATTATATTTATTCCATGCACCAAACGCACCCAAATATATAACAATGGAGGGTAATAATTTATTTATTTATTTTGTTCTTCTTTGACTTTATCTTTGTGATATTTTCACCTAAATGCATAACAATGAAACTTGGCTAAGATGTATTTTACATAGCTTATGCCTCATAATGCAAAATTTAAAATATAAAATAAAGAATTTTAAATAATTAACATAAAATTTAATAAAAATTTAAAATATAAAAATTAAACTAATTAATAAAAAATTTAAAATCACAATATAACAAAACTTAAAATACAAATATAAAATTCAAAACGATTAATATAAAAGTTAAAAATTTTGAATGTAACCAAACCCATGACAACGAAGTGTAAAGAAAATTTTTATAATTTTGAAGTTATTTTTTGCCTTTACTTTTGTGATATTTTGAGTTGACGAGTACGTCAGTCGTGTATCATGTCCTGTTTATTCAGATATATCATTACTAGTGTGATATATTTATGAACTTTTTATAATTGATTTTTTAAATTAATTTAAGTTTATTTTAAATATCTTATGTTAGGCTATGATATTTTCCATCACCCAAATTGCCTTAAGGATGGCAAAAATGGTGCACATTGTGGTAACAATTTTCTCTCCATCGCGAGCTCTCATTGAGATCATTTTTTATTCTCAACAGAATTCACCTTCAGAGTGAGACTAAGGTGAGTCAAATTGCTTATAAGATATTGATTTTCTCAGACTAAGGTAGATAGAATTATCATTGGATTGTATTTTCAAGCACAACAAGTTATTCTCGTTAAATACTTAGTGAATCAAGGGCAAATTCGGTTGTCTCACATCATATTTACAGAACTAATTTATTAAGGTTTCTTCGCAAGAGTTAGAATTTTACTAAAACTTTTTATTAACCAAATTCCTAAGCTTATGTAAAATAGATATGAAAAGTAAGGTTTAGTAGAATTCTTGATAAGGTAAAATACAAGAAATCTATTAAAATACTAATTTTCTGGGAGTTTATTTGGTCTATGATAAAAAAATATTTGGAATCTAAATACAAAGCCTATTAAGATTTCTTTCCATTTATAATAAGAAGATACTCAAATCTATAAATAAAGGCTAAAATAGAAGGAAAAAGATTCAAAAATCCTGCTATTCTATTGGCTGTTATTTTGTCAAAAAGCATACACAAAATAAGAAAATGAAATAACCCTGTCTTCATTATTTTCTAAAAATAATTGCTCCAATCAAAGATGACCCTTTATTAATTTGGGTATAAAAGGATTGTCATGGAAACCCCAATATTCTTAATCCATTTTTTGTCTTTTAAGAATTGTTGGAGTACCAAAAAAATGATAAAAGTTTATTGCAAAAGTAATTCGATCCGAGGATGTTCCCAAATCTAAGGACATACATTTTAATAAATTTATTTTCATAAAAAAAAAATTCACTTGTTGATATTTGACAAATAAAAATTAAGTATGAATATCTTATATTAAATATATTTTAAAATTACGAACGGTTAAATGAGCTTTGGTGATTAAAAGAATAAGAAATAATCACTATATCAATTGAAAGCATAATAAAGAATATGAAAGAAAAACCAAAAAAAAAAAACAATTCTCTTCTCACTTGGTTACATTACATAGGTGAGTATCAATCACACCTCTTTAGTCTTTTTTTATTTATTTATTTATACTATTTCTTTATTAGTTTGCTGTATTTTATTTTAGTCTCCTAATTTATTTTTTAATTACTCCTGAACTAATAGTTCACAATAGTTTCTAGCATGATCCCACTGAGTTTTATTAGCACAAGTTTTTGATGAAATAGTTCTTAATGCACGTCCAACACCATTTTCTTTTACCAAGGTTTTTATTCTATTAGCTTTTTTTCTCGGTAAAAAGTGGATGATATTCAAAAGAGAGTGTTATAATTAAACAAAAATTTGGATTGAAAGCATAAGAAAGACTAAGAAAGAACAAGAAACAGTTCTCTTATGGGTTAATTTGGTTTCTTCAATTAGATAGCTAAATATTAATCACACCCCTCCTCCTCTCTCTTTATTACTTCTTTATTTGCTTTTCATATTTCATTTGTGTACCTATACTTTTCTTTTATGACTGCTAGAACACAACAATTGTATCGTACTCTTACAAGTTATATTTATTGCAAGAAAGTAGAATGAGGATTTGTATGGATTGAGTTCATAGGTGTTGTTCAACGAAATTATTAAATGTTAAGTGAGTGATTTAAGTTTCCTTGACTTACTGGACTTCCCTTTGCATTAAATTGACGAGTTTTAGCCCAACTTGACCTGCAAACTCGCATATGGTTTGGATAGCGTTCAGTTCAACAAGGAAGTATCCAAATTCGTCGCATTGCTGTCATGGCTGATGGATGTATAACTAAACTAAACATTGCTTAAGCAGCCGCCGAAAGCTGGCTGGAATTTATTTATTCACACTGAACTGGAAGAGGAACGAAATTTGCAGCAATACATTGTCCATCCGGGAATTCATACAGCAGTACTGGATTGCTATTGGCAATTTCAGTTAAGTAAACTTCACTTGACATTCAACCTTGATTGCTGCATTTTTCTTCTTCTATTAGCTTTGTGGATCAAGCAGAGGCAATATAACTTTTCCCGGCTGTGTGGTTAGCAATGTATCGTTTGTACCAAGTTGCTGATTGTTTTCGAGTTCTCTTGAGCGTGGCATAATCAACATGGTGAAGTCCAAACCTTATTGTATATCCATAATTCCACTCAAAATTGTCGAGGAAGGACCAGGCAAAGTATCCTCGGACATCAGCTCCTTTTCTGGCAAAATCATCAATCATGATTTCAGAATATGTCTCAATTTTTAAGGCTTGCGGGGCATGTTTGTGACTTGACTGTTTTAAATGTCATTTGGTATCAAGATTTGAGATGAAATTCAATATAGGAACAAGGAGTTAAAAAGTTAATGCCATACCTCATTGCTGTTGCCAGGGCATCCAGATAGCTGGTCATGTACTGTATTCGCTTGACATCATTGAGTAGGACTTCAATGGAGGAACTGGGATTGTCCTTCTCACCAAATCCTGTAAGACAGGCCACAATCACACTGATGAATTTGATAAAAAAAAAAAATTGTAATCAAATGTTAAAGCAACAGTTTGATCTTCTCTTCTGCTCACCATTTTCGGTAATGTACATTGGAATGTTATTGTATCTCTCCTTGATGTATGTTACTATTTTGTTCATTCCTTGAGGATAGACGTATAGCCAGTCAATATCAGTCTGCATCAATTAAAGACTCAAGTTTTGTGCCCAAAAACAGTGAATCATAGAAATGGTCATAAACTGAGAGAACCTACCGGTTCTCCAATGAGGACACCATTTTTTTCTGCAGTCCGCAGTACAAAGCCTTCTGTCCTAGAATTTCCTGGCCCTGATTCACATACAGAGAAAATGCAGTCTTTTACATAGAAACTGCTATAATGATTGATCCCAATGAAGTCTAATCCATTCTTCAGCTTCTCCTGATCATTTCTTGAAAATACTGGTAGGTTATATCCTAGGATTTCATGCATTTCTGCAGGATATTTCCCGAATACAATAGGATCTAAGAACCTGCATTATACTTTTAGATGGTGTCAGGATGCCAAGTTCTATAATTGTCAAAATAACCATACAAACGGACTTTAAGATTTGTTGTTCTGTAAATGTATATTTGATGAAAATGCTAACCAGTTCATAAAGAAAGCTTGAGCTCTCGCAGTTGCTAATTTGTCTTCTGAGGAATTGCTGATAGGTTCAAGCCATATGGTATTCATAACAATTCCAACGCTACCTCCCTGTTCTTTCTGAATATTTATTGAAACAATGGTTCAGAATGAAGCTCTACTTACTTAAGTTTGAATAAAATTGCTGCTAGAACTTAGAATATATACTTAGAAGCACCTGGTACTTAGTTCTGTAAATTTTGACAACAGCTGCATGGGATAGAATGATGTTGTGAGCTGCAACGAAAGGTTCTTTCTCTGAATCCCCATTAGTACAATTCCCAAATAAGCCTGAGCAGTGAGATGGAGGATAAATTCCTGACCGATAGCCGCGAATGACAGCAACATTCGGCTCATTGAAAGTGGCCCAGTACTTCACCCTATCTCCAAAGTATTTGAAACATATGTCTGCGTAATATTCAAAATCTTTCCTGAAAAGCGCTTAATCCCAAGTAGTTGGTAAGACTAATTATTATACTACCGGAGCAAGCATAAGAGAATGCTGCCACTTACTGCACTTTGCGACTTAACCAAGCTCCATATCTGTCTTCAAGTTCCTGAGGAATGTCATAATGAGTCAATGTCACAAAGGGCTGGATCCCTGAAATCAGAAGCAATCAACATTTTAATTCAAGTTCTAGCCTAACTTTTCAAGTCCTGACATGTTTCTGACCAGATTTTGTGGCTAAAGAACTTGACAGTAGAACTAGAGTTGATCACCTTTAAGAAGAAGAGCATCGATAAACTTGTTATAATGATCAATGCCAGCCCAATTCACAGCTCCGAATCTTCCCCCTTATTCAAAGTTAACAATATCATGGTGAGTCACATATGGACAAGTACAAAGATGTTCATCCCTTTTGAAGAACCAAGGAAACTCACTGGGTAAAATTCGTGCCCACGATAGAGAGAAACGATAGCTATTGACTCGAATATCGTCCATGAGATCCAAGTCTTCCTGTTTTATCATGTTATCAGAAACTAAAATTATCATTTTCCATGTCTTTCAACGTCTCACTACGAATACGAGAACACATCATTTAAATTAGGACAACTTCTATTTCTTCCATCTTCAATGGAAAATAAACAACAATTTCCTTCACTGGAATCGTCACCAGGTTCAATTTACAGTTCTTGATTCATTCTAAGCATTTTGCCCACGCCAACGATAAAAAAAACTAACATTCAGTGTCCTCCCATGATTTGAATCCCAAATATCATTGTTTCACTGGGTTAATATTTTTCCATGAGCCAAGTTTCATTGTCAAAATGTGTCATAACTAGTGAGAGATTAAAAAGCAATTCACAGAGAAGAAATGCTGAAGTACAGCCAAATTTAAAGCTATTAGACAATGACAAGTGGGTCTGTAATCAAGCAATTCAACCATATTAGCGATACAAATCAAAGGTTTGGGTCACACCCATAATAAGCTGTCTACTCCAGAACTTTCAGTCGATTTTACGTATCAGCTATTAAAATATCATTTAATACATCTTATATACTTTCTCTCTACAAAAAAGCATACTAAAATTCATAACATATAAGACATGTAATTTGCTAAATTATCAGTGATGCCGTTTCTGTAGAATTTGATTATATATGAGAAGAGTAATTCCCATTCGGTTTACTCCAGTGCCAGAATCGGAAAAAGAAAAGATTCAAATTGGCAAACCAGCAATGGCAAGATGTCTGGGTAGAATCATTTTGAGAAAACAAAGAAATCAAATTGCTGTATGGCTCTGAGTTAAGAAGTTTGTTAGTATGGGAAAATTGCTGTAAAAGCAAACCGGAGTAGCTAAGATTTTACAAAGCTGCCTGGATGTTTAGAAGGGGCGCATACAAATGGAGTTAAATGCATGAATTAAGTTACCAGATATCGATGGTAATGATCCACAGCAATATCTCCATTACTTCCATCGATGATGTTACCTGTAAGAAGTTTCAATTTCACACATTTCATGGACTAACAAGAAATGGTGGAAAGAAATGAAGCATCAAAGCTAGCTGTGAAACATTAAGGAAAATTTTAACCAGGCTTATGAGTAAAATTGTCCCAGTTGTTGAGGCCTTTGCCATCTGTCAAGAAACCTCCCTCAAACTGCAAAAACACAAACCATACATAAAAATGCATAGAAAATGAAACATTATAACAGTTCTGGTTTATGTAGTGCTTGTGTGAGAAAGAACCTGATAAGAAGAAGATGCAGTTCCAAACAGGAAATTTATTGGGAATGGAGATGATTTTATTCCTTCTTTCTCTGAGATAGTGGTATTACGTGATAACACTAGAACTGAAAAGCACATTCCGAACACAAAGAAAACATGATATTCCAATGAAAGCTCCATAACACTGAATCTGAAGCTGTTCTCAACTTCTACTACAAAGAGTGGTCACTCTGTAAATACAAACAGAGATTATAAATCAGAAAGCATACACTGAATGGCCCTCTTATATCAACACTTGTGATTGCTAAGGAATACTTGGCTGCATGTCTTGTAGACATACGCAATCAACTCTGAGAAGAAGCCAACACAAAATTTTGTAATATGGAATCCTGACAAACCAAGCCAAAATTTAGGATAGCTATGTCTAAGTGGGTGCCTATGGGTCAAAATTCTAGTCTTCCGTGGGAAATGGACCTGCATAATCATATTTAGAATTGGATCCAATAGATAGAAAGAATGACATTTCATTTGTCAAATCAGCCATATTCTATAATCTGTAGTCGCTAAATCAACCTTTTTAGTCTCCATTCTCCAATTATAATAGCAAAAGTACAGAAAAAATGAAGACCGGCAAACTGAAAATGATGGTTAAATTGACAAAAGTGGAAAGGCAACCAATGAAATCTATGATGGCCCTGAAACAACAGGAGAGTTTTCAATCATGATTCAGTTTTATCAGCACAATGAGAGAATTTTTATCTGAAGTTATTAATAAAATTTAAAATATTTATTATGTACATAAAAAATTAAGTCATTTATAATTGAGATAGCATTGTCAACTATATAAATATAATAATAAAATATAATATAAATGATATGCTTGACTTTTCATAATATTTAAAAAGTAGTGCTTACTTTATAATCATAATAATAAAAGTAAAAACTTAATCTTCTATTATATTTAGGTGACAATATTTACTATACAATAATAATAATAACAAAAAATAAAAAATAAATGACACAAATTTTATATAAGAAACTTTTAAATTAATTAGAGTAAAAATTATAGGTAAAATAGAAGAATTCACTATAAAAAGTGAGATTATAATTTTTTTATTCAATATCATTCTCTCAAATATTTTAAAAAATACACTCAAATAGAATTTTGGTAATACTCTTAGAAAAGTTGAAAAATTATAAAAAGGAGAAGAATTGAATTGTGATATATTAGAATTGAACAAGATAATAAAAATTAAAGTGGTGGAAATGCCTATTTATAGTAAAAATTGCCGCCCTTTTATCTAATTAGAATTAATTTTCTTTGCCACTTTATTGTTTAACTTTGGCTCGCTCATGTTTTTCAATTAAAATTGAATGACAGTATTGCATGAAGAAGCCAAATTGACTTGTTCTTCCTTACCTCCTCATGCACTAATTAACTACATTCTCCCAGTTAGAGATTTGATCGAGAATTAATCATATCTTCATATCATTCTTTCTACCTTGCTATTTTATACTGCTTATATCTTTTGCTAAGCCATAAGAGGATCAATACTATTTAAATTTGTCAATATTAATTAGTTTAGCTAAGAGATCTACCAAATTATCTCTAATGTATATCTTTTGCATGTTTACATTTTCATCCTACATTATTTCTAGTACAAAATGAAATTGAACGGCTATCTGCTTTGTCTTGGAATGAAATATTAGATTCATTGCGTAGTGCAAGGTACCTAACTATCACAAAATATAACCATCTTTTCTTGTTTGTACCCGAGTTTTTCCGTAAGTTTTCTGATCCGCATTGCTTCCTTGTATGCTTATGTAGTTGCCATGTACTCTGCTTCTATTGTAGATAATGCTATTATAGTTTGTAATTTTGAAACCCAACTTACAACTCCTCTTATAAGTATAAGCACATAATTAGTAGTAGATTTTTTTTTTATCAAAATTACTTGCATAATCTGAGTCTATGTAGCCTCTGACAATAAAATTTGATTTTCCATAATATAATGCAATATCTGAAGTCCCCTTACCATATTTCAGAATTTTCTTCACAACATTCCTATACTTTTTACTAGAATTTGTTATAAATTGTTAAGTACTCCTATTGTTTGTGTAATATTTGGTCTTGTATATATCGTGACAAATATTAAACTTTTTATTACGGATGCATACAGTACTTGAGATATTTTCATCTTCTCTGCTTTATTATTAGGACACGTAACTAAAAATAATTTTCAATTCATAAGATGAGGGCTAGAGATTGGTTAACAATCTTACATATTGGAGCGCCGCAATATTTTATTTAAATAATTATTCTAATAAAGCCAAATATTTTTGTCTTTTCTATCTCAGTAAATCTGCATCCAAAATCTTATTTGCTGGTCTGAATCTTTTATATCAAATTTTCTAACTAACTATGCCTTCAATTTTTGAACTTGATCTTTGTTAAGGCCTGCTACTAATATATTGTCCACTACAACAGTAGAATGATAAAATTTTTACCACAAAATCTCTTAAAATACATACAATATTTTAAATATAGTCTATTTATCTAAAGCTAATGATGAAAAAATTAAATCTATTGTACTAACACCCTAGTGCCTATTGAGATTGTACAAAGATTTGGTCAACTTGTAAATCAAGTTTTCATTTTCCTTTTTTGCAAAACTTCTTGGTTGGAGCATATAAAATTTTTAATTAATTTCTCTATAAAAAAAGATAGTTTTCATATCTAGTTGATCTAGTGTAAGTTAAATATAACATCTATAGCCAAGATTACTCTGATTATAGTGAGTTGCATAATAGGAGAAAAAATCTCATTAAAATCAATGCCTTTTTTTTGAATATATCCTTTAACTACTAATCTTGCACGATACTATTCCTTTTGATTATCGTCATTCCACTTGATCTTGTAGACTCGTTTGTTTCCTATAACCTTTTTTCTATATGGTAGTGGCATAAGATCGTAAGTTTTGTTCTTATAAAGAGATTAAATTTCCTTTTACATTGTTGTCATCCACAAAAATGCATCTGAACTATTCCTTACTTTTTGAAAAGTTGAATGTTCTTCATCCTCTATTAGAAGACAGTATATAACATTACCCTCTATAATATATTCTGATTACCAAGATGGTGTTCTTCTCTTGTGAGTTAATTGTGGAACTTCTTGAACTGTAAACTTAACATATCATTCTTCGTGCTCTAACATTACTTTAAAAAAAATTTCATGTTTTAATTTTTCTTTCACTTGAGTTGTAGTAGTATTTAATTCTTTCTTTTTGATGCTATCATTACTTTTTCTTTACAACTTATTTTTTACAAAATAGCATCCCTGTTGATGATTAGTTTATGTGTAGTGGGATGCCACAAGCAATATCTTTTTGCTCCATCAGCATATCTTAAGAATATGCATCTTCTAGATTTTGAATCTAGTTTCATTATTTCTTGGAAATTATACATCACATATATAGGACTTCTAAATATATAAAGATTAAAGTAATCAACTAGCTTGCCAATCCATATCTCCATCAATATTTTTAACTCAATTACTATTAATGAATATCGATTTATCAAATAACATGCTATATTGACTATTTTTGCCCAAAGTAATCTTGATAATTTTACAATTCTCAATATTACCCTTATTTTTTCTAGCAAAGTTCTGTTTGTCCACTCTGCTACTTCATTCTGTTAAGGAGTATATTCTGTAGTGAATTGCCTTTTAATTCATTCTTACTGACAAAATGCATTAAATATATCGTTAACGAATTTTCCTCCATTATTAGTCCTAAAACACTTGATATTTTTTTTCTAAATTTTAGTTTCACTCATGTTTTGAAGACTTTAAAAAATTTAAACATATCTATTTTTCTTTTGATTGAATATACCTAATATCTTCTAGAGTAGTTATCAATAAAAACAAAGTATTTTACTCTCCTTATAGATATACTTTTACTTTTAAAATTGGATGTGCTAAAATTTAATTGTATTGCTTAATACTAACACATTACTCACAAAATGGTAAAAACATCATTTTAAGACCAGAAAACAGTTTTTGTTATGAAACAATCTTCAAATCTCATTCTGATATATGTCTGAGCTTTCTATGTCACATTATCGTGGATTTTTTTTTCGAAAATTGTTGATCGACCAATGTCCCTACTTTCTGTTTTGTTTTCCCTTGTAGTATATACAAGTTTGCAGCAATTTTCTTCGCCTTTATAACCATGAGTACGCCCTTTACTATCTTCATAATTTTATTTTGAATATGGGTTTTACACTCAAATCTGTTCAGTTATCTTGAAGACAACATATTCTTTTTGAAGCTTTTTCACATGTAGTACGTCTTGAATGATACGAGCAATACCATAATGTATTTTTAACTTGACCGTCCCAATATCGGTAATCTTGAAGACATTATCATTTTTCATGAACACATTTCCTCCAAAGATATGCTCGTATTAATAGAATCATTCTTTTCAAAAGGTCATATGCCATATTGCTATTGAATCTATGAACCAAATATCAGCAAACTTTTTTCTGTCTTCAGTAATTATTACTGCCTCATTATATAAGATTTCTCTATTTTCACAAATATTTGCCACATTTTCTTAAGAACTTAAATTTACTTCAATATTCTTTTTTGTTTTTCCAACATTGTTTTTTCACATGCCTAACTTTGCCATAACTGTAATATTTAATTTTTTCTTATTTTTGAATTTTGATCTACCATGATTTTGACTCATATTAGGGTCATTTTCTATTGATCTCCCTCTCATCACCAGTAAAACTTTCGTTTGTTGCGAGCTCGCCAACCTATTTTTTTTTTTTTTTTTATGCATGTTTTCTTCTTCTAATATAGTTGTGCTATATCGTCGAAAATTAGGTTGACAATGAGTTAATCATATGAGTTTGGTAGACTTTGAAATAAAAGTTTTGCATATTCATTTTTTTTATTTTATAGCCCAACATTGTAAATTAAGAAAATAGAGTTATTAAGGTGTTAATGTGTTCTATTACAGTCATTGATTCTAACATTTGAAAAGCGTAGATCATTCTTTTGAAAAAAATCTTATTGTGAAGTGATTTTGTCTCATACACTTCATAAGAGCATCCCAAATCTTCCTTATTGTATTCTTTTATTCAACACCTGATAATATTTCATCAGCTAATCCTATATATAGATTGGCCTTATATTTTCATTCATTTCATTCTACTTCTCATTTGTAATATTTGTCTGTCTATCTTTAATAGCTGTTAGGTACTTATATTTTCTTAAAACTGCTTTTATATTCATCTTCCATAATGAAAAATTATTCTCATTGAATTTCTAAATTTTAAACTTTGCCACCATAATCTCGATATACTCGAACTAGTTTTCACTATTTTTATATGTATGTTAACAGTGCTACATACTTAAATAGTACCTTTTTGAGCAAGTATAACAACTTGAAACTCTAATACCATTTATTAAAATGCTTCAAGGATTTTTAACTGCAGCTATCTATGAAATTTAAAATAATTGTTATAGATATAGAAAATTTAACCTTCTATAATTAAGGTGACGTTATTAACCATATAAGCGCAACAATAAAATATAAGGTAAACGGAAGGTTTGGTCTTCTACAATATTTAGATGGCAGTGCCTATCATACAATAATGATAAACAATAAATAACATAAATTTTATGTGAAAAAATTTTCAAATTAATTGAAGTAAAAATTACGGGTAAGATAAAAAAAATTATTATAAAAAATAATATTATAATTTTTCACTTAATACTATTCTCTTAAATATTTTAGAAAATATATTTAAGTAAAATTTTTATAATACTTTAAGATAAATTGAAAAGTTATAGAAAGAAAAAGAATTGAAATGAGATTAATTGAGATGATAAAAATTAAAGTGGAGAAAACTTCTATATTTATAGTAGAAACCATCGTACTTCCATCCGATCAAAATGAATTTTTCTTATCACTTTATTGTTATCGTTTAATTTCGGCCTGGTCATATTTTTCAATTAAAATTGAATGGCATTTTTGTATAAAGAAGCTAAATTGGCTTGTTCTCCCTCGTCTCCTCGTCCACCAATCAACTACAAGTTTGGAATATCCTGGCGAATATGTGTGGAAAATCACATCATTTAGTTATCATTATTGTTATGATTAAACATCAGGATATGACTACAGAACCAATCGTCAGTCAGGTCATTTGCTTGAATAGCAAAATGGTGGTCCATTGCACTGTGAAATATGGATTCTATTCGCAGTTGAATATGACCTCTTCCATTAATTATAATGACCTAAAAATCCAAAAATAACAGTTCTCCCCGGTCATTAAAATTCTAACGTAATCTCCCAAAGAGTGAGCAAGAAGACAAAAGACCATGCTTATGACATAGAAATCTCAAATCCGATGTTCACTAAAATGGTGTTGGATAATCAGTTAGTTCCTATTCCAGATATTTGTATGTCCATTTGCGTATGACTTGATAACTCCGTGCTGAAAACGCAGCAATTCATTCTGAAGAAAAATTTGCAGAATAACCCTTTCAAAAGCACTTGGACCTTGGAGGGAGTGCTCTCTCTTTAGTCTTGCAAACACCTCTCAAAAATGGTAATTTGAAGGGGGAATGAATATTTTGGTGCAAGTGAATCATGACGATTGATGAATTAACAATGGTAACTTTTCCCCTTTTGCAGGTTAGAGATGGCGAGAATTATACAGTCACATGTGCAACAGTTATTCTAAACTTCTGGGCCTGCAACTATTATTGCAGTGAATTAAAACCCAGATGTCAGTGTAAATGCTCAGATGTCGGGTAAGCCGTGTCCAAATCAACCATCCCAAATAGCAGTGAATGCAGACCCAAGCATGGCTCATCCAAATCAACAAGCCCATCAGTTTACACAAATTCGGCCTTCAAAGTTCAAAGGCGCGACAACACAGATTCCATTTCCATCTATTTTTTTTTTATTTATATATGACGCCAACACGAGGAAGAGGTCCCAAACTCAAGTGTCAATCATCATTTTAGTTTGAATCAACAGCCTCTAAATGGGAAAGTATCAAACACCTAGACTTTTGATCCAGGAAGGTGAGCCAGACAGATGCTATGTCCTGAAGTTCAGGAATGGGGAACCGTAATTCTGATTTTTTTCCTTTATCTTATAGAAGGAAAGTAGATCAATCAAGACTCTTATTAAAATTAATATTAATACAGCTCGATTGATTGCAAGCATAATACATTATTCTTATTTACTACAAAGGCATTTACCCACAATCTGCGATCAGAGGAAACAGAGCTATAGTCTACCTAGTTGCAATGTCATAAGATCATCACAGATACTACTCTTCATTATAGCAAGAAACATCGTTCAGTCCACTTGAGCAGGAACTATTTTGTAGCCATCATCAAATCAGACTTCATTACGAGTAGTTCTGGTAGAATTCATCTCCTTGTCGTCTCTCGCCGTTATGCTGCAAAACCGCCTGGAAATCCTTCACTTCTCACAGCTTTGCCTGCTCAAATATTTATCGGTGTATTGTTGGCTTCATTGCAAAATTAGTTTAGATACTCTCATGTATATAAACAACGACAACTTGAGACAAGCATGACATTCACAGGAAAGAACAACGTTCAACTTGGTTGTTTCCTCTTCTTGTCAGTAGCCCTAAAGAAGATTGAAAGGCTGCTCTGCAGGACTTTTATCTTGTATAAACTAGTGGGTATTAGAAATATGCAAAGTAGAAAATTTGTCTGCTCATTGTAAGGCTTTTCGTCCCAGGAAAAATCTCAATGACCGATTTCGAATTTTTCATACTCAACTAGAAAGATATGAGAATTTCACCTGTGAATAGAGGAAGGTGTGAAGAATTGCAATGGCAGCCCCAAGAGCATTTATGGGTTGAACTGCTGTGTGGAAGATGATGATGGAGGAGGAGACTATGACAGATATTCGCTTCATCGTGTTGCCGATGTCAAATGTCAGCGGAGAGATTTGATCAAGAGACATGTATGAAACCTGATTATACAAATGATAAAAGATACCCTGTGCCGCTACCCACCTGTTTCAATCCAGAGCCACACAAATTTTCCTTTGTAAGGCATTGGAAAAGATCATTTTAGCAAAATCGGAACCACTAGAAAATTATGACCCTCACATTTTAATGCTACTACATTTTATCTAAACCCACACAGAAAGGAAGTATCTGCTTTCTTCAAATCATTTAGAAATCTTATGCAAATGTAGCTAAAATGAGATAAAATCTATTTCCCATCAATTTTTTTTTCCTGGGAAAAATAATATGTAGAACAATAAATTTCTGGATCTCAAATTGTAACACACAAATGAAGAGAAAAAATTTAGCTTATAAACATTCAACACAAGCAATTTCAGCTAATGAATTAGGTCATTATTGATGAAACAATAGTAACAAGATCAGATTGACAGTCATCAGTTTCACATCTCTTGAGACATTTAATTCTATAAACTCTAGATCAACTCAAGAGGTTTAAGTGCAATTTTATGTTTATAATCATGCCAACCCTGATTAATTGCGGAAACTTCTAAAATCAGTAGAAGGCATAAAACTCTCACCACCTATCACTTTTTTCTTTTTTTTTTATTTGTAATAAAAGATTGATAGAGCAAAAATAGCCTAGGGAGAAGAACAACATCCAGCAGGAAGATAACAATTCAAGGTCATAGTAATTACCATACGAAGTTGGGTCCAATTTGAGCAAGAGCATTTTGCCAGCCAGCAGCCCACATCTGAGGGCCCTCCAGAGCAAACGCAAATGGTGTGAGAATCAAAAGAGACATCATAGACAAAGAAGCATAGTAGTTCATTCCGCTAACAGACTTTCCCTACATCCCTTTCTTTGAGAAAATGTTCCGAAACACAAATGCCAAATTTGATATCATGGCTCCCATAAATCCTAAAAAAGCACTGCAATCAAATTCAGCAATCAAACCGGCAACATCCACACTAGCATACTCAGATAATTGTATTACATCATTTCAATTATTCATTCTCACCAGTAATGTTAAAATTGAGCTCTGTGACAGCAGCAAGGGCACAGCCTCCAATGATCGGCACCAGTGACATATAAACCGGCATTGGAAACGTCTCACCCAACAAGAACCTTTAAACCAGTACACTGAAAGCGGGCTCGCCACTCTTGATGATATGAGTGAATGAGACTGCAACTTTTGACATACTCACTGTTGCTGCTACATGCCCGATTGTGGGTGCCACCGCAACCTACACAGAAATTCCACCAGAATTGATTAATACTTCCTAAACCCTAATTCTTCCACTTCTGTACCTAGATAACTTACACGAATTTTATAAACCATGGAAACAAGTGAACGAAAACACAAATTTTACTGACAGGAAATAAGGTCTTCCAAACTCACGATCGGTTTTTGGGGCATCAGCGACTCTCGTAGCCCAAGAAATCAGCATCATGAGAGACCCGCAAGCCAGTGAAAGCGTAGACGTAGGCCAAGGATAAGGAAAGCATTCAACACTTTCTTGTTAAGGAAAGGCAATGAATTTATAGGGAGATCAAGTGAAAGTATGGGGCAACTGTGTTTGTATATGGTGCAATTGAAGTAGGTAGTGACAAAATGATAACTTGACGATTGTGATTTTTCTGAGGAAAGCTTTACAGTTGCTTCTCTCAATTTCCTTTCCTTGCCTCCTCGAATTGACAATTGACATTCCTGTCTCTGGTAAAAAAGAATAATCTCATATTTGTGAACGAAGAATTACTACTGGAAAGTATTGTTTGATCTTGTAAGATATTAAGTATATGGTTTAGGAATTTAATCATGATATAATAACTGAAATTAAAGTAAGGTTACTTAGCATTAATCATAGCAAGTAGGCCTAGGAAGAACCATTTCTACTATTTTGATTTTTTTGCTTTCAAAGCCTGTAATATATGCAATTCAAATTGAAAATATTTTCCAATTTCAGAAGCATTGGATTTCAATAACATATTTGAACAATTTTTCTTAGATATTCATAGCTGTAATAATTTGAAAGTTGACAAATCCACTTTGGTTGGCAACAACGACAACAGAGAATGCTACTTCTTTGATACTTGCTGACTTTTTTTCCGAGTCATGAAACCCACAAAACCCCCGCAGCCTTTTTTTCCTCCAACGGCATGCATGGGCACGATATTTGCTCGGAACAGAGCATGCATTCAGCTGGCTGCTGCAAATTCTCGACCGCAAATTGCTTGCAGCAACTTCCACGGCTGAACATAGCAAGACAATCTATTGAGTTTAACAATTGATTATCTGATGGTTCTAAACCCGTAAAATAAAAAATAGAAAAAAACAAAACAAAAAATTGGAGTGAAAGAGACACACATTGGACTTTTCATTGAGAGAAAATTCCATGTAAAATGATTTCATTATATCAATATAAATAATATAGTAAGATCATCTAATCAATGAATGAAAAAATAAATTATTTATTATCAGTAGACAAAATAAATTAAAAATAATTTTTATAAATTTTTCTCACCACATTAATTATTTATTGGTAATAAATAAAAAAAATTAAAAATAATTTTTATAAATTTCTCTCACCACATTAATTAAAAATGATATTCACTTTTTTTTTTAATGAATAAATCTCTTTTTTTATTGATTAAATAGTTTTATTATATTAACTGTATTAATGTGATAAAATCGTTTTATTTAAATTTTTTTTTTCATTGATATTAATTGTTAAAAATTTTTTTGATGTTGATTTCCAACGCTTTAAACGGATGAGAAATTTTTCATTCAATGTAAGAACAATTTTGATTTTCCATTCACGGCTAGTGCTTGTCTGCTTGATATTTCAATTTAAGAGATATCGAATCATTCACAATCATATGCAAGTTAACATTTTATTAAATACAAACAAAATTGAAAAAAAAAAGTATGCATTTTATAATTTTATATATGTTATGGAATTTATTAACATTTTCAAAAGAGTTTACAATTTTACAAAATGATAATATTAGGGATGGCAGGGGGATTTGGTTTGGAAAGGAGACCTCCTTATCGGCATATGTTAAGAATACGAATTTGCAACAAATTTTAAGTGAATATTTAATATTTATTAAATTTGTGTAAATATTTATAAATTTTTTTATAATTTCAATCGTACTTATATTATTATTAAATATAAAAATTAAATTTATAAATTTAAATAATTAGAAAATAGTACCATAGATCAAGATATCTTGAGCATATGGGTTAGAATAACTTAGCCCTTGCCACTAGAAGACCAAGAAACGAAAGCCACTTTCAATAACTTTGCTGCATTTACTAAGTAATAAATTTAAAACAAAAGCTAAATAAAAATTAATTAATTAGCAAAAGGCGAGAAGATGAACATGGGAGTCAAGTCAACCTGCGTTTGTGCATTGTGTTCGGGGGGATTTGGGATTTTAGGTTATAACTATAACATTAAAAAAAAGTTACTTTTATATTTTTTTAATATTAAAATAATATTATTTTGGTATTTTTATAAAAAAATTAAAAAAATTAAATATATATTACTAATATTTATAGTATTTATCTCAAATTTATTATATATTTTAATTCTTTTTTTAAACTCATTCTAAATTCTATCAAATTTGGTTCATAAAGATTAAATACTAATAAATTTATAAATTTGTGAATAAAATTAATTATTTTTAAAAAATGCGAAGGAGGTGCGTGACTATCACGTGCAAGATGCGACGATGTCTTTTGTAAGTCTCAAGACGGAAAGTAACTCTTAACACGGTTAGATTTGTTAGTTAATAATAAATATCAATTTATTTGCTTTTGTATATTTTAACGTCTCGTTATAATTCAATTTACTATTTAACAATAATTATGGTTTTAAAATTCGGTACTTAGATACCAAACGAAAATTTAAGCTTTTTTTTTTAAATTGTAGTGTAACTAAAATTTAAAAAATATTTAATAAATATTAATTTTAGTAAAAATTATTATTTATTTATATTTAATATCGAATAATTTTATTTAGATCACCAAAATAAATATTTAATATAATATTAATACTTTTGTATATAAATTTTTATATTATAAAATTTTTATTTTTTATCTTAAATTTTGATAAAAATTATTTTAAATCATAAATTATGAAAAAAATGAATACGAAATTACATGAATGAATACGAACATCTTCACCTCACTTGCAACACCGACAGGACCAGAACGCAAGTACGATTATCTAGTGAAATATAAGGTTTTAGCTTGACTCTTGTGGGTTGGGGTCCACTAGAACATTCTTTAAACAGTTAAAGACCGTTGGATTCTCGAATCTAAAATCCAAATTGTTACGATCGGATTTCTGTGTGTATACTCGTAGGAATAGAAAAGGCGTGAGCTCGTTAATCGACGTCCACGTATCTTACGTTCAGACAAAAATTCAGTTATTTCTCCCGAAAAGATCCGGTGGACCCCACCTCAATCAGCATATTAGCCGTTCATCTAATCCAGAGAGTCCCAATCACAAAAAAAAAAGAAAAAAGAAAAAAGAAAGTGAGAATGAAAAAACTCTGCTCCTCCATCTCACGGAAATAGCACGAGATATGTGTCACGCTAAAATAACATAAAAGAAAAACGCGACGGAGAGGAGCAGGTGTTCTTCTCTACACTGATTCGTTGCTAGTAACAGAGCAGACGGGACCAGGGACCGGGGACTTCTCATGTTGTTTCAAAACCCTAACCTTAATGCTAATTTATTATTAATACTATTGTTCTTTTCTGATAAGTTGAATGGAATCGGGGAAAATCTTACAAAACCCTAGTACATCACCTTCGCTTGCATTCTCTACATCAACAACAAGGCGATGCCAAATGACCTGGTGCTGAAGCCGCCGCAACCGATGATTGACAATTTTCGTGCGCTTTTGAAGCAACGGGAGGAGGAGGCTAGAGGTGGGGATTGTGCCGTTGGGCCGCTGAGTACGGAGGAGGTAGTGCAACTGTACGAGGCGCTATTGGCTGAGCTTACTTTCAATTCGAAGCCGATCATTACTGATCTCACAATAATTGCAGGAGAACAGAAAGCGCATGCCGAAGGCATTGCCCACGCCATTTGTGCCAGGATTGTCGAGGTTTGATGAAGTATTCGTTGCTTTTGTTTGTTTAAAAAAAAAAATTAAACTTGTATTTGTGTTGGGACATTTATGGGGTTTCTAGTTGCTTGTATTCGGTTTAGTTGTGTTTAGTTTATTAAGGTCTTAGGACGGTTGAATTATATGTGTATCCCTATTTTGCAGTTTTGCAGTTTCAGCAATATGGGTTTAGTTCTGCATTGCCGTATTCAGGATCAAATTGGGTAATGGAAAAAAAATCACTAACTTGTGGACTGAAAATTCAAACTATCCGCTTAATTATGAGAAAGTAGCACAATTCTATGGTTCTTAACGTTGCATTTTGATGTGTTAGGTTGATTGAAAAAACTGGGGAATTGAATGAAATCAAATTTGGACAATTGTGTTTTTTTTTTCTTGTCCTTTTGTGGGATGGAGATGGTTGTGAACTAAGTTTTATAATTGCATTCTACTATATGTGTTTAGGTCCCAGTTGAGCAAAAACTGCCTTCGTTGTATCTTTTGGACAGTATAGTTAAAAACATTGGCAAAGAATATGTTAGGTGCTTCTCTTCCCATCTACCTGAGGTGAGTGCATTTTAGGTTATGTTTCACTTAATTTCTTATTATATTCAGAAAATTTAAGGAAAATGATTTTTGAGTCACATTGTTTTAACAATTGTATTCATTTATAACATTTATAGGTGTTTTGTGAGGCATACAGACAAGTTCATCCTAACCTGTACCCGGCTATGCGACACCTCTTTGGCACATGGTCAATGGTATTTCCATGTTCAGTCCTCCAGAAGATCGAGACTGAACTGCAGTTTTCTTCTCAAAATAACAAACAGTCATCAAGTGTTAATTCTCTGCAGGCTTCTGAGTCACCTCGACCAACTCATGGCATTCATGTTAACCCGAAATACGTACGTCCGGTAGAATATTCAAACCCAGATAGTGTAAGCTTTTCAATGTTTCTCTTTCTCTCTGCCCTTTCTTATCAATGCACACAAGGGTTAAACTACAGCGTACATTTATTACTGTGGATCAAATCTTTGATTTATTTGTTTGGAGTTTTCCATTGGGATATATGTTATTATTTTATACACGGTATGTTGCAATCGCTATATTTGAGACTACTGCCAGTGGATTTTCTACCAAAAATTGTGATGCTAGTAAAGTATATGAACATCAGCTTGTTCTTGTTTCTGGCATTGTTTGTGCTAGATATAACCAAAAAGTTATTAGTTCTACTGTAGAGAATTTGTTTTAACACTGATAATTACAATAGCAAAGTCTGCTGGCTTGCTACCATGTGCAACTGGACAGGTGTATATCTATAGGGCAAATATTTCATGTTCACTTGTTGATGGTTATCACCATGTCTAGATCATCCTCTCCTGATGTTGCTTTGGTTGGACCAGCACAGCTTAGGGACAAATAGTGTAAAAAAGGTAAAATGCAGATGACATTGACTTGGTTTCAGAAGAAATCATTTATTTCAGAATTTTCATATGGTGAAAATGGTCTCACAATTCAAGATGTCCCTTTCTTTTATTTTTGACTATTGGAAGGCTTTGCATCAAATGCAAGGTTGCATGCTATCTCCTTTTTTGAACTTGATATGCATATTGTTGATTGTTATTTTGTTTTCATGTTCATTAGTCTCCTCATGCATTGGGGTTGTTATATGATGGGGACCACTAACGACACAACACATTCAATGCAAATCCTACATGGTTCAGGAATACATTACTTATTTAAATTCAACTTAGTTTAGTATTTTTATTTTCCTTCTTTCTTTAAGGTCCCTTTAAATTCTACTTGGGTTTTAGGAGGTTATATATATGTATCCTTATTTGTTGGTCTAAAAAGCTTATTATTGTTTTTGTTTTCTCAAGAGAGTGTTGTTTCTTTGTTTTCATCTTGTTAATGATATAACATTCTTGCGTCTTCGTGAATGAAATCATAACCCATCAATGCTTGCCGTTTGTCATTATATGAATAGGTTTTCAGATTACTTTACAATTCTGTGCGAGTTACCTGGCAAGAATCTGATTACCAGTTATTTAGTACCATTTAATATGCATACAAGTTTCAAACATGGTACTAAGAATTTAGCGGGCTTAATTGTCTAGGGGTTTCCATGTCTTTTTGCAACATAGGCAAAAGATTGGATGGCCATCTTATCCTTGTATCTGCTGATGGTTATATTGACACAGCACAAATGGTGTCCCAGGATACTAGGTTATTAATACAATGGGGATGGCTGACTAGCTGATGCACTGATACAATTCTTGCGTCTTCAAAGAAGGACTTTGAAGCCTAAATTCAGCTTTTTTTGTGATCACGCATTGTTTTGGTGTTTCGTCTACAAATGTACAGGATACTGGTTTTTGTCAGGGAAGTCTCTGATTCAAGCCTGTTTTCATGTTGACAAAAGATGTCGTAATGCATTGTGTGTATTTGCTTGCTTGATATGCATTTTATGCTTTTCAGCCATGTTCTCATTTGCTTCTTCCTTTACATTCTTCAATTGTGTCATAAGTGGAGAATTTTTGTTTGAATTAGGAAGTGATGATGTGTTATGAAGATACGTCTAACATCCGAATTATTGCAATGAATTTATCTGGTCAGAATTCTTAGTTTTAATTTTTTTTTTCAGTTGGTTATTTTTCTTGCATCCTCATTACAGTAACCTTAGGGGAAGATTAAGTTTAATTTGTGTTTGTGTGTGGGTTTGGGTTGATGAAATTGCAGATGTTAGTGCTGTTATGTTGGTGGCTTTGATGCAATTATGGCAATATGACTAACATCCATTATATTCTTGGTGTCAACAATCTCTGCTTATGATGCATGTAAGTTCCAGATCAAGACAAAACTGTGATCGCCTGTCTCCAACCGGAAAAGTCAAATTACTGCTTCAGGAAGCTAGAAGGATGGATTGTAGCTTTCTTTAGAATTTGTTTTGTGCATTGTCTTAACAGTCTTTATATACACGTATCTTTTTATTTTATGCTATTTTTCCTTTTTGTGGTGGAAGGGGTACTTGTGAACTCCATCTTTTCCCTGTCAGTGATTTTATGATGTTCTCTTTATTGTTTTAATCATATATCTGACAGGAAAACCTGCTGAGGTTGTGAACTATTTTCAGTTATTGATTATTAGTGCGAGTGTTTGTGTTGGTGCACGTCTTTGTGGTAGAAAATATTGAAATCTAAAACATGAAAATTGTTTATAACCCTTGCAGAACATTCAGCAAGTAAGAGGAACATCTTCAAATCTAAAAATATATGGTCAGAAACCTACCATTGGATATGACAAGTTTGATTCTGATCATGCAGAGGTTACATCCTCACAGGTTGGAGTTCAAAGATTGAATCCATCAGGAAGCGTCGGGCGAACATCTTTTGTCCTTGGAGCTGATAATCTGTATCCATCTTCAACTGCCAGACTTGCAGGATCTCCATCACCTTTGAGAATTGGACCAGAAGTTGATGAATTTGCAGCGGAGAATTCTCCCAGAAGGCTTGAGGTGGCCTCTCCATCTCATTCAGTGTTTGATTATGGACTAGGCAGAGCAATCAGCAGAAATGAGGAGATGAGTGATAGGCGGAACAACAGATTTGAAACTACTTCTACTTCTTATAATCTTAGTAATGGACACAATCATCAAGGACCCAGAGCTTTGATAGATGCATATGGAAGTGACAAAAGAGCTTCTAACAATAAGCCTATGCGGGTTGGTCGCCTGGCTATGAATGGAGTGGGAAATAAGGTAGCATCACGATCATGGCAGAATACTGAAGAGGAGGAGTTTGATTGGGAAGATATGAGCCCTACTTTAGCAGACCGTGGCAGGAAAAATGATTTCTTGCCATCATCTGTTCCACCATATGCAAGCATGGGAGCAAGGCCTGACTTCAGAAAGTTGAACGCTTCCCTATTGGAGTCTGATATCAGGAGCAACCATGCTAGTCGGGGTCGACTACCTCTGTTGGATGATTCTTCTATAGCTGCTGAAGATTCAGCTTCTTCACTGGGTGTATGTTTCTCTACTTTGTGCACTGCACCTTTCTTGTTGTGCAACCTTCTCTCTCCGTTGTTTTGAACGTCAAATGATTTTATTACATGAAAAAGTTTTTCTTATTCTTTTATAAGTTGGTTTGGATTGTACAAGTTTGCTTCCTGTCATTAAAGCATGAGATATTAGAAAAATGAATCTTGAATTTTGAACTTGTGTCTTACATTTTAAAATTTTAATATGTTTTCTGCAGTCTGGATGTGGAACAGTTAAATTATCTGGGTTCCAATCTGAGCCAAATCAAAATCTGGGTTCTTGTTATCCTCAAGAAGGCCAGAATTTGCCACATCGCTTCTCTCGATCATCACATCCGATCAATGCCAGGGGACGAGGAAGGGATTCCCAAATGCCCTTTTCAGGTGGTGCTATATCTTCATTGGGAGGTGATAAAGTGGCTCCTCTCATTGACAAGTTTCTGGGTGCTGATTCACAATTAGGCAGGCCCCCGGCAGTTGTGTCAAGAATGGGATCTTCTGGTCCAGAACCAGTTAATTCTGGGGCTTGGTCAGCTGCTATACCATCATCAACTGGCGCAAGGGCTCCAGTGAATGTGCATAAACCTCACTTGCCTCCTATGCAACTTGTTTATCCACCACAGAAACAGACTAGGACTCAGTTTGATTCAGTAAACACAGCTGGTAACGTCTTGAATCAAGGTCCAAGTGAATCATTGTATGTGTCTGAAAATCAGCTTAATATTTCTGAGCGCAAGGAGCTAAGTTTTATGAAGCCACCACAAGTGCAGGATCAACATGCTACTTCAAATCAGCAAAACCAGGCCCCCCCACATTTTCTTCCTTCTCAGGAGGCACGAAATAATTTTCTTCCATCTGTTACAGCTCCATTGCCAGCTCACCTACTGGTGCCGCCCTTGAATCATGGGTATGCCCAACAAGGGCACAATGCTGTCATGAGCATGATTCCATCAAATCTGGTGCCTGCTGTGCAACTACCTTTACCAATCTCCACTATCCCAAACAGCTCCTTATATTTACAAGGGGGAGCCTTGCCACCCCTTCCTCCAGGTCCTCCTCCCCCTTCTTCCCATATGATACCTGGGTCTCAAAGTGCAGGCCTAGTTAATCCGAACCAAGCACTAGGCAGTCCATTTTCTGGTTTGATTAGTTCCCTCATGGCACAAGGTTTGATCTCATTGACAAAACAAACACCTGTACAGGTATTTATTTGAATGCCATTATTCTATATTTTTCTATTGTTTCTTTTCCTTCTTGGATCAGTTGGCTTTGTTATGCAATAAGATTATATCTCAACCATGTAATTTAATGTTTAGGATTCTGTAGGACTTGAGTTTAATGCTGATCTTCTTAAGGTGCGTCATGAGTCTGCAATAAGTGCTCTATATGCCAATCTTCCAAGACAGTGCACCACATGTGGCCTTCGGTTCAAGTGCCAAGAAGAGCACAGTAGTCATATGGATTGGCATGTGACCAAGAACCGGATGTCCAAGAACCGTAAGCAGAAACCTTCTCGCAAGTGGTTTGTAAGTGGCAGTATGTGGCTTAGTGGGGCAGAGGCATTGGGAACTGATGCAGTTCCTGGTTTCTTACCTACTGAGACCATTGTGGAAAACAAGGATGATGAAGAAATGGCTGTTCCTGCTGATGAAGACCAAAATGCATGCGCATTATGTGGAGAGCCATTTGATGATTTTTTTAGCGACGAGACTGAGGAATGGATGTATAAAGGAGCTGTCTACATGAATGCACCCAATGGGCCAACGGCAAGCATGGATAGATCTCAGTTAGGTCCTATAGTGCATGCTAAATGCAGGTCAGAATCTACTGTGGTTCCCCCTGAAGATTTTAGACGAGAGGAAGGGGTATGCATTTATATTCTCTCTTTAATAATGACTTTTCTCATTTGTTTCAATTTAGCAACCGTTGCCATCTTAAATAGATCATTATTACCATGTAGTAAGCTGTCTCTATTTAAAGTTGTCTGGACCAAATGATGATTATGCTTGGCATAAGTTCACTTCAATTGTCTGTTCTCTCCTAGCTTATGACGCGAATGCTTTCTACTGTCTTCATCTCAAAAAGGAGAAATTATAAACACATATGAATATGTACTGGAGCCTAGTTTCAACACCCAAAAATTATAAACAAATGAATGTGGATGAGAATAGTTCTGGCATTTAGTACAGGATTATTACTTTTTTTTTCTCGTTGTCTAAAACCTATTTTGCTATAGAACTGGATTTTGAAACACGAAGTTCATAGATGCATTTCTGGATAGGGGATAAATAAGATGTTGGTTGTAAATTTTTCCTGGTAGACATTGATCATTGATCGACACATCCACTGAAACTGAGGGCACTTTGATGCAAGAATGGTTTCTGGACTAACTGGTTGGTAGACTGGTCATCTGATTTTAAGAAAGAAAAAAAATGAGAGCTATCCAATGCAATTGACGTTTTCAAGGGGGAGGTAAATATTTGAGAGTGGTAGATATATTTTATGCTTTGGGTTTTGGAATATTATAATCGTGTCCAAGTACATTAAGTAGTCTGCTTAGGTGAAAATGTTATTTGGGTCCATTGTATGCAGTCAAGAGATGGGTGGCTCAAAGCTGAGTCATTGAAACTTGAATCTATTTTGACATTTATGTTTTCACCTGAGACTTGCAGGGAAGTACTGAAGAGGGGAGTCAAAGAAAAAGATTGCGGAGTTAGCCAGTTTAGATGGTTTCAAGAGTGTTTTGTATCACGAGTTATTTTAGTGGTATGCTCTTACTTTTAAACATAGAGTAGTGTTGGAGCTTGTAGTTGCTTGGCTTCAATCAAGCCTAGAATGCTGTACATGTATAGTTGGATTTGTGTCATGCAATCACATTATCATTGCATTGCAACTTAAGATAGCAGTTTTTCTTGCAGTCTTACCTTTCTGAGCAACTTTGCCGCTTTGTGTGAAATTTCCCAGCAAACAATACTAGCCATTCTTTCATAACAGTGCAATTGCAACCAATGGAAACTTTCGTGGTACCTTTTGCCTTTTAATTCAATGGTCATATGAATATGTACTTTGCCATACTTCCGTCTGTAATTGGATCTTCAAATTGCAATATCTACACAACACTATGTTGACAGTCTGATGCTTTATTATTAGGTCTTTATTTTTAAGGGAGCTTTCCATCGATTTGAAAATGGCTGGACTGGCTGATCAATAACTGACACAGTAATGAAACTGAAATCTTCCAGGTCTAGAATTTTGTATCATAAACATTATATCAGGCTATTTTCATAATAAGATAAAATTGATTTATATTTGATTTCCGTTGGTACCTTTTGTGATTGATTAAGCACTTATAAATGAATTTGATATTTATATTTCTTAAAATAATTTAATAATGAATTTTTAATTATTTTAATTAAAAAATCACTTTAACTATTATCTAGGGAATTTGAGATATAAGAAAAGGTGAATTATTTTCACATATTTTAGATTAAAAAATATATTATCTTACCATTTTAATACTATCAATATCATTTTCTCCGATTTTATTTTATTATTATTATTTTGGGTATTTTTAAATATTCCTTAAATTTAATAAAATTATGCATAAATGTAAGTTTTTAAAAAATTAATAAAAAATATTTTTAATAGTAAATTGTTATATTTGATCGTTAATTGATTAATTAAAATAGTAAAATGATAAAAATAGTTTTATATATAATTTTAGATATTAGTATTTTTTTTACATATCTTTTATGAAGTGTTTAAAATTAATATAAAATATTTTAAAAATATTTTTAACATTTTAATATCTAATTTAATTTAATAAATATATATAAATTATGTGTTAATTTTAATAGGATAATATTATAAATTATTTGTTTATGTAAAAATATAAACTATTTAATTTAATAAATATATACAAAATTATATGATATGAATATATATAAATAGTATTATAAATTGATTACTTATATAGAAGTATTTTAATTATTGTAAAATATTTCTATCATTATTGAAATTAATTAAATTATAAATTTTTATTTTTAGAAAAAGAGAAATTAAATAGGCTAAATACTTATAAAATTTTATTATCGTTTTACAAAAATTCTCATTTTTAAAAATATAAAATCTTCAATTTTTGTCTCTTAAAATAAAATTTATAATTTAATTAATTTCAATAATTATAAAAATATTTCTTAATAGTTAAATTAATTTTATAGAAATAAATAATTCATAATACCTATTTGTATATATTTATATTATATAATTTTTTATATATTTATTAAATTAAATAGTTTATATTTCTACACAAGTAAATACTTTATAGCATTGTTCTATTAAAATTAATATTTAATTTATATATATTTATTAAATTAAATTAGATATTAAAATATAAAAAATAACTTTTAAGAATATTTTTTATTACTTTTTAAAATTTTAGTGAAAATATGTTAAAAATATCACTGATATATAAAATTATATATAAAATTATTTTACTTATTTTAATTAATTAACAATTAAATATAATGGTTTTAATGTTGATGTGTATTTTTTTTATTAATTTTTTTAAAATTTACATTAACGTGTAATTCTGTTAAATTTTAGAAGAAATGTTTAAAAATACAACTTATTATTTTAGATAATTTCAATTGTTCAAACTCAATATCACTATATTCGTATGATACATGTTCAAACTTCAACAATAGTATTAGGTTTTCCCAATTCATTCATCCTTTTCACTGCATTAGAATGATACATGTGTGTGTAAAATTAATTGCCAGATACATATAAATACACATGATTAAAATTTAATAAAAAAATAATTATAAAATATTATTGGCAAAAAAATAAAATTATTTACTTTCTTATTTGATAATATAAAATTTAATAATATGTGGGTAAGCTAATATTTTATAATATAAATTATTTTTCAATGAATTTTTATGTTAATAATTAAATAGAATGGTATAACTTTATTTATTCTCACCTATTTGTTTGCAATATCTCACAAAATATACCTTATGAATTATAATTATAGTTCAAATTGTTAGTGATCGTGTGAACTTTGATAGCTGACTGAGTTTGACCTATCCAAGTTCCGTTTCCTCGTGAACAGGAATTACGTTACATTATTACCTCATGATCTATCCTTACAATTCCTTGCGTATGTAGGAATCCTGGTCCCATTACCGTTTAGAACAGGAATTAAGCGTCTATATTAAGGTGACGAGGTGTAATTCTTCACTAAAACCTGGTTTCGTAATTCATTGCATTGCAAATTTGCAACGTTAATTACCATGGAACTGTTACGTACTTTTTCTCGTACATTTTAACTGCAACCTTCCGGCAAACGGATGACTCTGACTCTTCAGGCTCAGTTTCATTCACAGAAACGAATGAG
The DNA here is from genome assembly GCA_032401905.1 of Swietenia macrophylla. Taxonomy (NCBI): domain Eukaryota; kingdom Viridiplantae; phylum Streptophyta; class Magnoliopsida; order Sapindales; family Meliaceae; genus Swietenia; species Swietenia macrophylla. The sequence goes on from CP135572.1 coordinate 2,918,465, forward strand.
GAGCGATCACATTCAGTTCACGTCACCGATTCTTCCATTTTCAATGCCGTACACTGCCCGTCAGACTCGGTTCACGTCGCCGATTGATCAAGTGTTAATGCCGTTCACTGTACCGTATTCAGTCCAGCGAGCCCAAGTGAAAACAAAGATGTTTCCAATTAGGCAGCCTTTTAGTGTACCGGGTTGCGGAGGCCACTGCATTGCAACTGGCCGGGTCGTCATGCCAAAATCAGAACCTGCAGTTTCGGAACCTCCTATGCAGATGAACCAACTGCCTGCTGATTCGATTAACAGCAATCTCTTGGAAACTGGGTTCCTCTCAATTCCTCACCAACAGCCAGCCCAAAAAGTGTTGTCTAGCCAACAGCATGTCGGATTCTTTTGGATTTGAGTTTGTTCCTGCCAAGCTGAAAGTGCGCCATGAGTCGGTGGTAAGGGCCCTGTATGCAGATCTCCCAAGACAATGCACAACCTGTGGGATAAGATTCAAGACACAAGAAAAGCATAGCGATCATGTGGATTGGCGCGTGAAAAGGAACCGGGCTGCTAAGAAGTATAAGAAAAAACTTTCACGGAATTTCTTTCTAACCTCGTGTATGTGGTTAGATGCTGCTGCTGAGGCAAATGGAGCCCCTCCAGGTCCTGCATTTTTCCAATCAAATACTGTTGAGAATGTGAAGAACTGTGAAGAGTTATTTGCTGTTGTTGCCGATGAGAATCAGAAAGAGTGTCCACTATGTATGGAGCCTTTTAATGAGTGTTTCCGCAATGAGACAGATGATTGGATGTACAAAGGAGCTGTCTACTTGAATCAGGCCAATGCATTAAGAAAGAAATGGTACAAGTCTATGTTAGGTCTCATAGTGCATGCTAAATGCATAAATTCCCAAGTTTTCACCCTCTAGAGATAGACTGTTTCCAGGATTTATTCATATTCTGTTCCCACTTTGAAATCTTTGTAAGCAGCATTACGTATGTGAGAGAATGATAACAATTGTCTTTGGATCAATAGAACTGTTTATAGTTTTGGACTTGTATACATATAGATCCGAAACAATTGTTTGGCATAGCAAATATAAAAAATAAATAAAATCCATATTTGTGTTTTCTCAGAAATAAAATGAAAAAGCCCGAATTCAATGAAAGCCAAACTGCAATTTAAAACAACATTTGTGCCTCTGCTTTGTTGGTGGGACGTGTGAGTAGCAGAATAGAATTTTGCAAAGTGAAATTAGTGAAGAGGAGAAAATAATTTTGACGTAGATGAAATAAATAATAATAAATAACAATAATATAATATGTAGAAAAAAAATAAAGGATTATGTCATCTCCAACATGCTTAAAGCAGAAGAAACGGAAGATAAGCAGTAGGATAAACTTTCAGTCATCTATGAAGCTCTGTCGGTGTTAAGGTTTAGGCAATCTGTTAATAGCATAAATAAATAATAGGGCATCCCAATAATTTTTTGCTCATATTATTGTCGTTATCTGCGGCGTGCACTTGTTCTTTACATTTCTCCCGACAAGTTAGAGAAATATGATCGATTTTTCTGTGAGTTATTAATGATCATTGCAGTATTCAACCTTACATTTTAATGGGCTTCGTTTTTGCTGTACTCTTTGGCGTTATGACAACTTATTTTGTTGGTGACAGATAATGAATGTCTTACTTAATTTACTACAAACCAGTGCCAGGCAGTCTGAGCCATGATATTTCTGTACGGTTTTGCGACATCAAAAGTGATGACTGTTAATCTCCAGGCAAATAGGGCAAGTTTTTTGTTCCGGGTTTCGTTTTCTTTTCCCCCTAATGCTGAAAATCAATTCTCATTCAGGTTGTAGCAATAGCTATGTGCTTAGCCAGTATATCGTCAATTTGCTGCATTTACTTGTGAAGTGAATAGAACCTTCATGTGCCGTAGTTAGAAATTTACAAGTTAAATTTTCTTGAATTGCTGAGATGCATTGCCCATATTGAGCAATGTTTTGAGCATCCCGTTAATTGCTGATGGACTACAAATTTTTAACAAACTGAATAGAGAATTAAAATTAAAGCAACCATGTGTTGAGCTAAATTGCAAAACAAGCACTGATATTTGCAGCAACTGTCGTCAATTCTTATTCTTTATGCATGCATATGTTTAGCAATGGTTAGACTCAGTGATGAAAGTTTGCAGGAAAACAGTGAAAACCACCTCAAGTCCCGGGCCCTCCCTCTGCGGCAAACTTAATTTATATATATATTTGTATATTGATTTGCTTCAACAACTTTAGGAACCTCATAAAAGTTATCCCAGATAGTAAAATGATTGTAGAAAACTGCTGGTATAGCTACGATTGTTTAGCTGGGTAAAATTTTACTACCAGTACTACCATTGATATGCTGAAAATAGCATAAATTACCATAAACTGGGTTTCTTTGGAATTATAGATTTTATAATCATCACTGTAGAAGAAAAGGGCGAAGATTGCAAATTTGAGCAGAGCTGTGCTTCATTAAATAATTTCAGTCGTCTCTGTTCTAAGAAGATCGCTGGAATTTTCATAGATTTTGTACATACTTCGTTAGTATTGTATAGATTTTTCAATTACGTGGTTTAAATCACAGTTCAATTAGGTTGGTTATCTTCTGATTGTTAATGAACTTAACCAACTTGTTTCTCTAAGAAGTCATTGACGTTGGCATTTTTCTTCTTAGGCTCCTTGCTATTATGAATATTTGAAGGAGTCACGAGGCTTGTCTTAAGCTTGGCTTGTCAAGAATGAGCTTCAAAACTCTCATTTGAACATCGAGAATTCCAAAAGTAGCACAAATAGCATAAACTAATAAATTAAAATGTACCAGAAAACAGATACCAACCTTGTTAATTGGTGTGAACTCCAACAGTTAAAGTTCTATTCAACTAATACTTTATTGAGGACGCATACCCATTAAACAAAATAGAAGATTAGAGAATTAGACAGCCATTGCTACATGAACCCTAATGCTACTCTAACCAGCGCTAAACAAAACAAAAGGTGAATGGGGAGTTATAATAACATATGTAACAAAGTCTGAATTCACTTTCATCTTTGTTTTGCGAAGTCAATACCCGAACCTTTTACCCTAGCAAGAGGAAGTGCTTTTTGACTGCTTCTATGGCTGAAACACCGGAAAGCAAGGACCAAGCAAGGTGCGTTCTTGACTTCTTCTACCTCTGAAGTAAACACCATATTCCTTGTTTCTTTTCTACTAGCTGCAACACAGTAAATAAGAAACAAAAAGTAGTATTCCATGCTCTAGTTGCTTGTTCCTGGTTTATATTTAAAGCAGTTATCCTAACAACAAGGATGCAATTATACAAAGATTGATCAGTTTGTGGAATTTACTCACCGCCTCTTTGGCTGTCTCAACTATGTTTTATCACACATGACAGCAGCCTTGATCCTTTCAACAGTGCACTTGATTAGACTGTTCACAGTTGCTACCGATCCGAGAGAGAGTTTTGCCGTTGGAACAGAATCAACTAAGATCTGAAATGCAACAGTAAGAAGAGAACCACCAGAACCAACCTCAAGAATTTCTCCGCCGTTGAGTCCAGGGCCGTCAGGAAGTATAGCAAAACCTGACGGCAGAAGAGCAACATAATCTGGGTCTCCACCACTCAAGACCATATTCATTGCGACTATATCAACAGGAGCATAAATCACATAAGAGCCTGTAGAATCGGTGCAGCTCTCTTGTAGTACCAACATGTTGCTCTGGCTCGAATTCGTACTCTGAAGTTTGAGAATTAGAAATGTTAGTTGAATTGACGAGACAGAGTTATTCATATATGTCGACGAGTTAACTCCAGAAAACTCATCTGCCACTTACGTTTACGCGCAATAAAGATACACAGTTGCCTGGTTCACGTCCATTTGCAATGTGAGCCATTTCTTGAACTAGGCCACCATTTGAGAGAATATCCCACTGTAAATGCACAATAAGTAGTATAATTTAGGAAAAAAATAATGTTTCTAACGTGTACCGATGACAAAAATACATAGTAGTTAAAGATCCGTGAATTGATATACCTCACTTCGGGAGTTCTCATCCCGAAGGAAATCAAAAACCCTCTTTGGTGGAACTGGAATCCAGAAGGAAGTTGCTGCACTTAGCACAATACCAGGAGGCCTGCCTGGATCATCCATACTCTTTCTGGTCATGACTCTTACATCATCAGAACCTGTTGCCGACAACGTTGTCCAAGCATGTGCAGTAGAAGCACCAACACCAGTACAAAAGCTAGTTACCATCCTTTCTGCCAGCTTCAACATACTCTTCCTCCCTTCTGGACTTGTTATCACTGCACAATACAAGTTGTAATGCTTATATATTCTCGTAAAATAAGTTTGCTAAAACAACAGAATTAATATGTCGTTACCACAGAGATCTCCTGCTGGAATGTTACTGGCCACTGAACTTGCAAGACGCTCGCATTGCCGATCTAATGTAGCCACCCAACGCTTTGCTCCAAATGCAAGTCCAGAATTTACCAGTGGCCTGTAGATATTGTGAACAGATCTGTCGTCCACTTCTACATGTTCAACCCATGTCACCTAAAGAATCATGAATCCATGGCACAATAACTCACAATTTTATTATATAATGGGGACTTATTCAAGCAAATAACTTGTGATTTAAAGTGAGAATGGGCACCTTCGAGTAACCATTTGGCAATGCTTGGATCAAACAGCCCGATGGCCTTCTTCGACACTTCGATATAGGACTAGGGCGTAAGTTGTCTAAGGAAACATCAACCACTGCCCAAGTTCCATCAGGATGCTGTTTACAATACCTCACAAGATAATTTTCGCGAGTAGGCACAAGAGGAGATGGGACCTGGAACTCAGCTGTCGTCTAACAATAAACATGAACTGTTAGGTATCGTTGACAAGTTAATTCAACTAATTTTATACATAAATGCTACTAATGAGGATCAACTTGTAGCTACAAAATATTGTACGCGATATAATCTTTCTAATAAAACCATAATATATCACTTAATTAAGTTACTAAATTTGGTTAAACAAAATACTAAAACGAGAGCGAGGAAGAAAATCGATGTCTTATTTACCACTTGCAAGGCTCCATTGTAGTTTCCTGCTACTCCTGTTGATAGGACTTCTAGGGTCATAGCTCTTGAAACAATACCACAAAACACACTTGACCATTGATTCTGAAAACCATTTAAATTTATCATATCAGAGGTTAAATTGTTAGTTCTAAACATCTGGACAAGAACGGTAAAACTAATTAAGGAGAGAATAAACTTGCCACGTCCATGAGAATCTCAACAAGGTTAATATGATTCATTATAACAACAGCAGATTCCCTTGAAGCTTCAGATCTTAACCCCAAAGGTTTTGGCCCAATTACTCTGGGGAAAGTTCTCAAGTATTCATCTTCATTTAGCATCTCAGTCGAGTTATCACCTGCAGTCCACAATGGCTCTCCAGCCTGAGCCATTCTCATCAGTTCCTCCATTGCTGCAACAGCAAGCTCGACAATCATTGGCTTATCTGCCTCAGTAGGTCCAGAAATTGACCTAACGGGGTCACCGCCTCCATACATCTCTCCTACAAAGCCTGTTTGTGTCCCGAGATTGCTAAACCCAAGATCAAGGGAACGGAACGACAAATGAGAAGAAAACTGAGAAAAAGAAGACAAGGGCTTGCCAACATATTTGGCAGCAATTCCAGAAATCCTATCAATCTGCAACCAAGGAAAACATTGTTAGATAAAGATTTCATACTAGCTGGCTTTAGGAATATGTTGGAAATTAATGAATATGTTTCCTCTTGCAATAACCTCTTCTCTTAAGCGAGCATTCTCGATCCTCAGATGTTGCTCGTCAAAGGACATTTCGCCGAGAGCCGCTGGGCCTCCACAGCTGGGGCAAGTAGCATTGCCAAGGGCCTCCTTGTACCTATTGTTCTCGGCACGAAGTTTTTCATTCTCAGCCTTCAAAATTTGATTCTCATGGCGTTCATGTTGGGCCTGCAATGGAGGAAAGTTAATTTCAGCGGTGGCTAAATGGTGTTGAAACTAATATGCATAAAACATACCCAAAATACTCGCAATTTCTTACAGCAACTATATTGAAAGTCAATGAAGAGATCAAATCTTTTGGAATATATTCTTTTCGGAAACGGTCTAATGTATAGATTTTGTAGATACATTACCTTCATTTGGGTGCGCTTGTTTTGGAACCAAAATTTGACCTGTAAAGGCTCTAACCCTAACTCACGGCTCAGCTGCTTTCTTTGCTTATCGTCTGGGTGAGGACATTCCTTGAAGAAACTGAGTAAAAAAAAAAAAAAAAAATCCCCACTGTATCAAATTACCAACTAAGAAAAATAGATTACTCTATATCACGCTCATGGACTGAGATAGAATATAAGGTCGGGATTACTTACGCTTCCATTTCCTGGATTTGACGCTGAGTGTGGCGATTATAGCGCTTCTTTTTGGGGCGTTGGCTAGGTTCTTGATCATCACCAGAGTGAGCTTCCATGGTTTCGGTACCCGATTTGGTTTCATAGTCATCGTCTTTGAGCTTCCCCAAGTCACTTTCAGAGCTTTTCGAGATCATATCGAACGTAGGGAGATTCTCAAACATGTTTGGCTCAAACATATTGACAAATCCCTAAAATAGAGCTACGATTTTTTTATCTGACAGGAAAATACAAGAAAACTAAGCATATTGGAGAAACGAGGTTTCAAGGAAAAAGCACAGATTATATAGCCAAGGAAATAAACAAACAAAGAGCTCGAGGGACTTAAAGGAAGGAAGAAAAATATATTGGCATTTAGACTACGTAGGGCAAGTGATTTATACAAGTACAAAGGCTCTAAACCGTATGTATAAAACCATATGCATGTACGATGTACACACCTCTCTCTCTCTCTCCTTAAAATAAATTAAAGAAGGAAGCCCATTTTATCGAGAAAGTTTGCTTGTAATAATTTCGTACATGCACTTGACTATCATACTAATACACTCCAGTTACAAGTTAAGGACAATATGGTTGTTATATCACGACATATTTATTATAAATTCGACGAAAGAATTGACTCCAATATGTAACACATAATAATATTCGAAAAAAAATTTCTGGGATGATTGAATAGAGTACTAAGAATAAGAGTATATGAAGAGGAAGAGAAAAAGGAAAGAGTCCAGCAACAAAAATAAAATTAAAAATACAAAAATTTAAACATACCAATTAATTAGTAGAATCCTAGTTCTCCTTTCTTCAATGGGTCGGTTGGTGATTTTCCGGAAGCATTTTCTCTAAATTTCAAACCATCTTTATCACTCTCTCCTCACCATCTTCATGTTAGGTTTTGAGGTTGGTTTCGTAGGATTGTCGTTTGTGAAGCTGTGTTCTAATAGATTCTTTGGTTTTCACGGAGCAAGCTAATGGGGTTTTAACAAGTTGCGAAGTAGCAGAAAAGACTATGGTTTTGGTCTATCTCAAGAAGTCTGACATCTTTTCTCTTATACGTGCCAAGACAACAGATATAGAAAAATAAAAGCAAGAGTTGACACTGAGAATCCGTTCGACACTCCCAATCTCAACCAAATATTGTAACGCCCACTGTGATCTTGCTGTATCCCACTTCTCCCTTTCTCTCTCTCTCTGCAAAATAATAAAGGCAAATTCTGATTAAAAACACTATCTAAACACAGATATGAAAAATAATACGAGAGAATCTCGCTGAAGCACACATGTAATGCCAAGCCTTTTAGAACTTCTTTGTCATCGGAAAACCTCCTTTTCTTTTCGGCTGCGGAGACGGGTTTAAGAGAGTTTTGAGAGAGAAATATTGACCTTGTAAAAAAGGTTTTAAGAGGAATACGAAGAGAGGAAAAAAAAAAAAAAGAAATGCACACGGGAAGTGGGAAACGGAGGAGGAAAAAGAGGAGAAAAATCAAGAGAGAGAGGGAGGAGCTTCGAAGAGAGTGTGAAAGAGGGAGATAGAAAGGAACAGGTGTAGAGGACGTGGCAGCAAAGGAGTTATTGCAGAGCGTATAGAGATGGTGTAATAGCATTTATTTCTGGTGAGAGGTGTAATTGCAATAGAGATAGAGAGCATCTCTTATTTTAAATTTTCCTCTGGGTTATGGGTAAGGTGAGATGAATACTGCAAACATTTTGTAGCTTCCATAATTAAAAACTTTCAACCATTTTCACTCTTGCTTGTCTGTAATTTTGTAAACCTTCGTAAACCTTAACATCCGTTGCTTCACCGCCGGCATGTGTACAATGACATACAGTATACCTCTATGACATAGAGCATGCAAGTAGGAGAGGATGTTGCTAGCCACAAAGGAGTTATTGCAGATCGTATTTAGACGGTGTCGAAGCACTTATTTCTGGTGAGAGGTGTAATTGCAAGAGAGAGAACAAGAGAAATGAATACTTCTTCCAAAGTACTCGTCTATATTTAACCATTTCACTGCTACACATTGTCCGTATTTTCGTACTTTACATATGATTGTATTTGTATTCATCTACATACATGAATCCATCCCATGAATTCATACCTTCAAATGTATGTGTACATTTTAGTGTATGCATCAAATATTCATCTACTTATGTTTAAAGGTCGGAGGAGTAATGGTGTCCGAAAAATTGGTTGTTGATATCTGGCTAGTCAGTTGTCGAATCAAAGGCAGTTTTCTATGTACGTGTCTGAGTGAAAGGAAGTTACCAAGTTATAAATTATCACGTTTTCGTATACGGGTGAGAAACATAAATGAGAAAGACAATAAATTTTTTAAGCATGGAACGTGAGCGTATATATACGGGTAGAATAGGTAGTTTATAATTTTATATAATTTTTTAATTATTAAAATAATACACTTTTAATAATTAAAATTAAATTTAATATATATAATTAATGTGTCGAGATTATTGAACTATTATTCTTCTTCAAACTAATTGAAATTTAAAAAAATACTATTAAAATATTTTATAACATTTGATATCACACCCTACAAGGTGAGCATAATTTAAGTATTTTATGATATTCAAACTCAAATATTTTATGATATTGGACATTGCACGTCACATTTCAAATATTTTATGACGTTCAAATTTAAATATTTTATATCATTCGATATTGTATTTCATAATTTAAATATTTTATAATATTTGAACTCAAGTATTTGATAATATTTGACATTGCATCCAGAAAAGTAAACACAATTCAAGTATTTTTACGACATTTGATATTGTACCCTCGTAAGATCTATAGAGCTCCATAAAAAGTTAATAGTTATTGGTAGGGAATAATACTATGAAACTCCAACAAATTCTCCCCCAACGATTACACTTCCGCAAGTTAAACACATGATTTTTTAGCACTAACACTACCTGTCAGTCGTTAAGCTGTCATTTTTTTTAAAACTAATTGGTATTAAAATAACACAACTCAAATATTTTACTACATTGAGATTGCACAATGTAAAGTTCATGAAACTCCATAAAAAAAATAACAGTCATTAACAACAAGTGATATGATAAAACTTGAATATAATACATAATAATTAGTGTAATATGAAATATAATCTCAATTATTTAATTAAAATTAATTTAATAATATATAAATAATTTAAAATTTTGTGTAAGAAATAGGGTTCTTAATTCTAACACATATAGTTGATAACTCTCAATTTTGTACAATAATTTTACGTTAATTTTTTAACTATTAAATGATAAAAATTAAATTTAATGTATATAATTAATATATCGTTATTAATATATTTTTAAAATAAAATTTTAATTATTTAAATAAAATTAATTTGATGATATATAAATAATGTAAAGAATTGTAAAAAAAAAAATAAAATTGGATCGTTAATATTAATCCACACACATTATCACCGATGATCAATATGATGATGAATTTTAATCATTACAAGATTTGCTGCTGATGTCATTGTTATGACAAATTTCTTTCTAAACATAAATAAAATTAAAATTGTCTTAATTAATAAATTAACTATAGCAATTATGATCAACAGAAGATGAGAATATTAATAAACATAAATTCTTGAAAATTGAGAAGGTCATCCTCAAACCTTTAAACAATATTTGAATTTGGGAAATCCAAGGGTCTTCGTTGGTCATTATATGCAACTCTACTTTGTAAAACAAAAAAATAAAAAAAAAATAAATTTGAAGACATCATAACTATATGATTGTAAAGAAATCGGTCAATTCGTTCTACATTATCATATGTGTGAGATTGATTGATTTTCTAATAAAATTTAGTAAAGTTGAATATTATTACATCTATTAAAGATAATCGCTAGTTAGCTCCATGGATGTCTCGGATATACTTATTATTCAAACATGGTGGCGTCAAAATTCATATATTTACTACTACTTAATTATATCATAGACATATTTTGTCAATAAAAAATTAATTAGAAGTCATTTCTGCCATCCATCTAATTTGAAACAAGGAATTCATTACTATAAATTCAAAATCTTAAATTTTCTTTTAAAATTTAAGTTACAGCTCCAATTTTTATATTAAAATTTTAATATCAATGTTTTAGACTTTTTAATTATTGTGTAACCCATTTTAAATTTGGTAACGATAATAGTTATACTGTTACACGCCATATGCACAGATTAAGTTCCTAACACAAACATAGAATGAATACTGAATCTTGGTACTCATTTTCATATCAGTTAGTCATTCCAATGATGCCCTGCACATCCTTATCATTTTTTATTTTAACAATAGCCCATGTAGAGAATAATGATAATGCAATGCAATACTCCATTCTAATAAATAAATAAATAAATATAAAAAAATGAATTTAAATTTCATTAGGTCATGCGTTTTAAGATTGGTTTATCAGATACACAAACACATCTTTTATTCTATTTCTTGACTGCGCTCAACTGCAATGATTTTCCCAATTCCCCAGTATATTTTATATACATATCTTCCCATTGAATGTCTGCCTGAAGCCATATTATAAGCTCTGCGTGCAGGTCATTTAGTACAATCACGCTTCGCTTGCATTCTCCCATCTCTCTTAGATTGCCAAATTAATTCTGTGGGTTGCTTATTAGTTAATTAATAGATATAGGGAGCTACCTAGCCATCAATTTAGAGTAAGAATCTTGCTATTAATCGATCACTCATTCATATCTTCACATGCTGTATTTATGAACTTGTATGAATTTGCTGATCCGGGTATAAATGGCTTAATCGACCAGCTTGACCTTTGCATCATGCATAAATGGTAGCTAGAAGACTTTGTATATACACTTGTTACTGTACATGCTATACTTTGAAATGCACAGCAAATTAATGGAGTAAGGTAATAAATCAATAGTTAGGTGGGGGTTATTATGATTCGAAATGAAATGCAAAAACTAGTTTCTTTTTGATCCAAAATGTCCAAATTAACTGAGATTTTCAACTGCAATAGTTGCAGATCAAGATCGTCCGACTGAAGATATAATGTCGGATGCCGAGCGAATTAAAGATCTTCATTTACTATTTCTGCGTCAGTTGATCATCATCATTCATCATGAAAGATTCTGTTGCATATCCAGTCTCTCTTTATATGAATTTTCTCTTTCTTACGTCATCTGATGTAGACGTATAAGACCGATCATAGCTGGCCATTCAATCCTTTTCTTTCCTTTTCCATGGAATTCAGCTGGGCATGTCAAGCCAGTCGTCTCCATGTACGACCTCTTGTTTGATTTTAGCCTTGACAAAGAACGGTCTGGACCACAACCTAGCCCTAGCTAGCTAACAGCACTACGACAAATTGAAATTTCAGTAACGGATTGATCATTTGAAGGCGTAGTTAAATACGATAACCTATACAAAACCCAAGTGCCATTAATCTAGTTGTAATGAAATTTTTTGTTATTTGGTGATGTTTGCTGGGGTTATGTTTCTTTTGTCTGTTGTGATTGTTCTACTTTGTATCGAAGGGGTCATACAAAAATGGGTTTGGATCTCCTTCGAGGATGATTTAGAAGATGCAAAATTAAAAAAAATTTGGTATATAATAGCAACAATACAGGGGAGGGAGGCAGTCAATCAATATAGGTTGATCCAAAACTGAATTTAAATCCAATATAACAAACACCTATGGATACATAAGAAATGTATTGAATTGATTTTTTTTTTTTTTTCAAGTGATTCATCCCCTTTATTAAATTTTCAAGTAATTTCTATTTTATCATTAATATATAATGTGGAATGTATTCACTTAATGGTTGATATTAGCATATCATTCATTTGACTGGTCGTCACACCCACTCAACAGACAAAATTAAGATCGAAATGTCATCAAATGAAATAAATATTAAGTGATGTAAAGCCTTAAGGCAATCAACGTCACAATAATTAAAATAGATACGTCCACTTCAAGGCAAATGTAGAACTTATAACAAGTAGTGAGCATTGAATAGAATAGGTGAAGAAATCTCACTGTACTCTTATACTTCATTTTCCAATTTATTAATGTCTCCTACCCACTCACTTGTGTCCTTTTTATTTCTAATTTTGCACAGAAGTTAATGGAGCTAGTGGGGCTCCTTTCATATATAGATATTTTTTACTTTTTGTTATCTTTAATTCAGCCAGCGAGAACAATTCAATATCCCATTTATTAATGTATGCCAAAATATATATTTTTTAAAAATTATTCATATTTTAAATTTCTTATATTATTTTAAAAAATACTATCAATCTAAATAAACTAATACCCTAATTTGACACATTTGAATTTTTATATAACTCTTGATTTTTAATAAAAAAAAATGATGCAAAAAATGAGAGTTGATTTGGCTTTTACTTCTTATTAACACATTTATTAAGATATCTAATAAGCAAAAAAAAAAAATGGAAGTAAATCATCGATGCAAGAGAAATACTAGCATCAATTATCAAATAAAATGATTTACTCTCTACTTCTCTCTAGCACACTTGTTTTAGTTTTTATGTTAACTTATAATCAATAAAACATTTTTCATCTTTGATATCAAATGCTATTATATCTTTTAAAATTTTAATTTTAAGTTTTAATAAATTATAATCATACTACTCTTTACTAATTTGAATGACAAAATTAAACTAAAAATTTGAAAATTTTTTCATTCATACACCTAATGTTTTATTAAGACAAAATATAAATGGTCAATAACTTGTTTGTTTTAGAGAAAAATTGTCTACAGTAACATGCAAAATGGATTTGCTGTTCATAAGGAAACGAGATGTGCTGTTTGGTAAGCAAAGCAATGCAGGCCATTATTCAACAAAGAAAATGGATTTGTCTGAGTTTTCAATATCGATAATTACACCCCATACCTGCTACAAATTTCAATTTATTATCTCACTGCATGTATGTTAACTCATTTTCCCTTCAAATGCCAAACATTTAGGCCCAGTGCATGGTTCCACCGTCCACAGGCTTAGTGGTGATCCTGAAATAATTAAATTTTTAAGAATTTAATTTAAAATTAGGATATCAATTTTAAGACACTAATATTTATTTTGATTCAATATTAAGTTTCGATAAGAGTAAAATTTTAGAAACTCACTTTACTGCCCTTTAGTCCCTTAAATTTTTTTATGTTTTTCTCTTTAATAAAGAAATACTTTGTCATTTACATTACATAATTTACATTACATAAACCATTATGTATTGAAATTTTTCCCATCACAAATATAAGAGTAAACAGATTAATATTAAAGTGTGCTTGCATCTCTCACACCCTCGTTGTCTGGCTTTCTCTGTTTCTCTTATTATAGCTGCAAACAGTTTGGGACCATGGATGGGCGGAAGGGGGCCTCGACGGCCATATTTACTGGAAAAGAATAATATGAAAATTTGGTATGATATTGATGGTTATGGGTGCAGTAAATAAAGTCCAGGATGACAAAATCTGAATGGGCCAGTTAGCAAGTTGTATGATAATTGTTCAAATAAATATTCACCTTACTCTCTATTACCGACAAGTTTATATTAATAACGATAATTGATAGCGAGACACCAACTTTCTTTATTGCAATGACAAGCTGTTTTAATGAATCAACAACTAAGTTACTGAAACTAATTCTGTAAGAATAAATGTACGTGTTATGCAGCAGCTACTTGGGAAAGTTTATCATAACCTAACTTTTGATTTGCAAACGGAATCAACACTTTGTTTTTGAACAAACACAGAGATGTCACAGGTGCTATGACTCGTCGCTTTCCTTTTGATATATTTTAGAATACTAACTTTCCCATGCAAGGTTGTGGTTGAAGTAAAATTCAAAACCCCACTAAAGAAATCACCCAGAAAGTTTGAATTTGATACCAACTTATCTGCAAATACAGTAACTGATGTGTTTATGTTATGCTTCCGTCGGGCTGGAATTTTGTCGTCTTCAATTGGTGCTTCGGCTACTACGATGCCGCGGTAGCTAACATAAGCTGTGCTGTTCTGGTGTTTGAAGCTTCCGTAATTAGGATTATCAACAGTAACAACAATCCCCAATGTCACATTCAACTCTATAATTGGAAAAACCAACACATTGATTTTTTCCAGGGTAACTGGTTCGGTTGTAATCTTGGGATTTTTAGGTTTAAACAGGGTGAGAAACAAGACAACTAACACAGTCAAGAGAGTAATAAGGAAGATGGCAGTAACACAACAACAAATTTTCAGGCCTTTGCATGATCTCTTACTATTTGCCATGATGTTTTTTCTTAACTGAAGGCATGCGTCTGTGGTGTTAGATAGCTCTTTGCAGGGAGAAGCAATAAAGAGAAAGAATGTTTTGGTTTGGCTGGCATATTAACTAGAACTTCAGAAGATGTCTTTGTTAAATATTTCTAGCACAAACGGAACATAAGAAAGAGTGTTTGGCTGGCATTACATCGGAATATCAGAAATGTCTTATTAGGTTGTATAATGGAGATTATTTCAAGAGGTAGATACAAGCAATGGAAAGAGTTTCGGAATTGATTATGAAATCAAATCAATCATTCGACATTAGCAATGCATACATATATGTATTAATATATTCTTGGCTTGTCATCTTGTACCAAAATGTCGAGATGGCCATTCTGCTGCGGAAGCACAAGGTCCAATGCTGTATATACTGCTTTAAAACATAAATCTCCTATTTGACAAGGTTTTTCCAAAGTCACCAACAAAATATGACAATAATTGATGTTCATTCCAATATCCATATGTTCAAAATGGTCTCCTAGCAAGGTATCAGAAGCCTTAAACTTTGGGAAGTTTACGAGACATGCACAGTGCCGGCTGTAGGGATTGAACAAGTATGCTGGGTCAAGAACATGTTTTGAGGCCCTACCTATAATTAAGCTTTATTCCCATTTTTCTTACCAATTAAAGTGTTAAATCTCTTCCTACATGGTTCAACCCAAAATAAGAAAGAAAGAAAGAAAGGTCTACTCTTTCAAACATTTGAAGATGCTGCAATTAGAATCCATTGAGTGATTTTAACATTCAACGTCTTCACATGGCTACACTTCTTCTATGATTGGAATTGTAGTGTTGGGAAAACGGGTAGGCTAAGGTTATTTGGATCTTACGCACTCCACAAAAGACAAATTTTGTTCTAATTGATGCTGGCTAGTTTGTAAATTGGGCCCAAAGACAAGTTTTGTTTTAATTGTTGCTGGGTAGTTTATAACTTGAGACTGAATCGGTCAATAACAGGCCTGCAATTTAGCTTACTCCTACTCTCACTTTTGTTGCTGGATCCAGAAACTCAAAATGAATTCTGCCCTTGCTTTGCTAGAAATGCGGAAGAAAATAAAGTATTTTCGTATTGTGTGTGTTAAAAATGAACTTCATTTTATTTTGAAGACATAAAAAGCTTGGCAAAATCAGCAGTTTTTGTATGTAGTTGAACTTGGACTGAATCATTTTCATCTACTAAAGCATGAACAACAAAGCAAAAGACAGTGCTAACAATTCAAAAACGTTATTTGATAAGCCAGAAGACAACTAGTGTGAGGACAACTACTCGTAGGAAATTTACATGATTTTGGTTTCCATTGGCAATTGGTAACCTTGTTGGAAGCGAGCATTCTTCTCCATTGAACAACACTTTTGTTGGAAACCCATCTCCTGCTGCTACACGGATGTTTGGTGTTCTCTTCTTCGAGAAAGAAACAACAGACTGTTGCTTTCCTGGTACCTTTGTGTCTTTTTCACTTGTCTGTCCAATCAAATAATTTAGTCCCTCTAATCCTTGGAAGAATATTGTGTTGTTGAGTTTACGAAGAAATGTTCCATTGAAAGAGTAAAACTTTTCATATCCAATGGAAGTTTTCTTCAACTGAACTGCTGTGAACCAGTTCTCAAAGTTCTTTTCTTCCCAATTGAATAGGGTTACTCTAGCTGTCCATCCCATCTTGTAGTCTGTCGAGACGTGCCAGTTTATTGTAACCCCACAATTATCTCCGCAAGGCAATGGTTTCGGAACATGAAAGTGTTTCAAACTTGCCCATGCTCTGGCCTTTGCTGTTCTGTTTTCGAAGGGAACAAGAAGAGCTTCTGCAGGCAGAAGCATTGCTGGGGCTTCCGGGTTGCATTTTGTTGTGTCAGCACAGCCACAAGAACAGGTATTGCAAGGTACAACAGATTCATTATAATATGCAGAGAAGGAAACGCAACATCTAGCCTTCCTTTTTGCTGGCTTTGTGATGTTGCAAACAACTTGCCAGCTTGCAATTGCTGAAGCCACAGCTTGAAGCCCACTAGGGTCAGGAAATTTTTTTGCATCAACCCTTATTGGCTGTCCACATTTATAATCTGGATTAAGAACGCCAACAATTTTCCATCTTTCAGGTGGGTAAAAAGCTGTTTTGTTCAAATCAGGTGGAAGTTTGAACACTTGCAGTTGAAACACAGACTTTGATTGACTCGGATCCATGGTTGTTGGCAACAGGCTGCCGTTTCTGCAACAATATGATATCCTTCCAACTTGTGTATCATTTGCTTTTTCTCGAGGCAAATCGGAAATAGTTGGCCTCTTTTCGCAGTTCATAACTTTAGAAAAATCCATTTCTTGGTAATACTGCCCAGCATCACCATAGATACAACCTGTATAGTCTATGTTTCTAGTGAAAGCTCCTTTCATTGAGTAAATGAATTCCCCTCTCATCCACTCCCATGTTAAATTCCAATGATCAAGACGTCCTAAAGGGTTTTCGTTCTCCAGTGTTACCTCAGCAAGATAATTATTACCGTAGGACTGCATAACATCATAGGAGATAGAAAGATCACCATTTTGCCGCGGCAAAAACTTAGTTTTTAAAGTTTTGGCCTTAAGTTTTGGATTCTTTTTGCAACAGATGTGCATTGAGGTCTCTGCGGATGAAAATACAACAAAATTTAGAGTGCAAGGAAGATAAAGAATTCAAATGGGTAGGCAAAAAAGGCTCACTCTGACTAGTTGGTGATGGACACTCGTATCCATCATTAACAAGCTTTATCGTTTTAGGCAGCGGAATCCCAGGCGGTTTGACGCCGAACATAGTGCCACTCAATTGAATTTGCGCTTGCATTTGGCCAAAATCGTTTGCTGTATCAATTGATGTTTTTAAATCTGCTTGAGGACCGCCAGAAAGAAAAGTACCATTTCCAACATGAGCTGGGAAAGCATCACCATCTACCAAAACTGCTCCACCTGCAGAAACGAGAATCTCTTCGTGCTGAAATCCTATATATATCTTCCATGCTTTGAGTTCATCTGTGCCAGTGTTCAATATCGTCGCCGTAGCATTAAACGCCCACGATTGAGCTGTTGCATTCTTCAAACGAGGATATTCTTTCGTTCGAGAAAGAAATTCATAGGATACATAGATCCCATTGCAGTTTTCTACAGCCGGGGGTGGGGCAGCTGGTTCGTCATTTTCACTGTCATCATCATAATCTTGACCGACACAAATATGAATTCTCAAAGAAAACATTATTAGTGTGAATCTCAGCACTTTCCATAACAATTTCATGTCTTACAATTGAGATGAACGTGAAGATATTAAAACAAAAATGAAAGATACAACATGGGTTATCTTTATTTTCTATTGGGAAAAAGTTATAAAAATATTAATGGTTAATTTTGAAGAAAACTGGTTTGGCTGAACAATTGTTTTAGATTACAGAGAGCATATGCTAGACACTAGAGGGAGAGAGAGTGACTGACAAAACTGCTATGGAGAAATGTTAAAACTGGAAGTAGAAGTTACTGATGGAGAATAAGTCAGCTGAAATCTCAACCTCTAAATTAGCGATGTAAATGGCAGGGCAAGCAGCAATTGACGGTCTCTAAAATTTTGCAATACAGTCGTACATACAAGAGAATGACAACAGTGTCCTCACTTCACTGTTTCAGGCACATAAATTCCTGTGATCCTCTGTTATTTCACTCTGCTCTGCATAATCAACAGTTTCCTGGTGTTCATTTTTGAGTTCCATTAATTTTTGGATCATCAACCTTACTTCGTGAGGTTTACGTGTCATATGCGTGTCATCTACCTAGCAGAATGGAAACTAAAACTTCGAATTTGAAGGGTCTGACTAACCTACTTTATGCTTATTGCTATCCAACTATTCTTGCCATTGAAAAAGTTTGACGAAATGAAAGTGCTTGAATTAGCTCATCTGCCTCGTATCATTATTGAGAAACCAAGCGAAAAAAAAAATCATTATGAAAGAGTTCAACAAATGAATATAGTTTAGTCCTCTCCTGATCTAAACTTCTATGGAATCTCTGATTGGTGATTATCAAATAAGAATGTAAAAACAATTTTAACCGTATGCTATAATTGATGAACACGTGACAAAAGATGTTTGACATTGTTTGTCCAGAGGTTGCTATTTTGATACCCTGAATCTTTGATACATATGTACAAAAATAGTACTCAGAGATTCAGCAAGCCAGTGAGCAAATTGCAAACATGTGCAAATAATCTCAGATTCCAGCAAATGTAGGATAATACCACGTTGAGTATTGATCACAATTTTGGGATTTAATCATCAAAATAGATTTAATAACCTTGAAATGGTTTTAAAGATTGGAAACTGCAAAGACAGTAGTTTCGCTGCAGAGATCTTTACAAACATATGTGGTTTCAAGCGTCATACATAGCTTGCTCTTATCTCTTATGCAAAAAGTATCAATGGACAGAGAACCAGGGTTGGTACTAAGATATACACATCTAGATATGGTAGAAAATGTTCAAGAATTTGAAACTGCAATTTATATATGAACTGCACATTCTAGCATTACAAATTAAATTTTGAAAGCTGTCAATAAACATTCTAAATCAGTGATTATTCATAGCAGTTGAATACACATTTTCTGAATATTCTTGTTCAATTCAATAAATTGAATTAGCGAAACTATCCACCAGCACAGCAATCCATATTTCTGAAAAAATAAAAACTTGCATCCACCTAAATTAGTGCCACTCTGAAGCAATGATTGTTCCTTTCTTCATTGACATCTGCTTCCCCCAGCTAATTTCATTTCTTCCTTCACTAAATTTACACAATTTGTGTACATAATTTCAACATCTGCGTTCCTGCCTTCAACATATCATGCACTCAAAGGGGGCTCTTGTATTTGCTATGCACATTGGTAGTTCACCAGATATCTGCAACAAAAACCTTAAAATCTTACACAATTTTATACTTGCAGGTTTGATGTCTCCATTTCATTGTATGCAGCTTTTGACTTTGCTGGTCTTGAGGATCTTGTCGAGGATGATTTGGGAGAGTTAGTTGATGTCTTCTTTTTCCTTTTGTACTTCTTGGGAATATTTGGAAGATCTGTGGATGGCATGTCAAAATCTGGTTGTCGTCCCATTGATTGTTCAAAATCTGTTCGAACATAGCAAAGGACTGTTACTGTATTTAATTTTTGCAATGTGCACAGTATGTAAAAGTAATACCATAAAAGAATGAACTGGCATCGCAAAGATTAAGTTAAAATTTATCAGAAGACAATGTATATATCTTGTTCATTTGACATTGCTGAATAATCCTCCATATAGCCCAGAAGACTTCTGTAATGCATACTTCTATCTTTGCTAGACATGTTAACAGACATCATCACCAGGCATTGCCGCCAAAGGCTTCAAGAGTTTCAGATTCCTTGTTAAGTTCAGACTTCTGAATAAGGACTCTTTTTGCTTCTAAAGTTGATTTCACTTTTAACTAAGAAGAATTATTAATGTAAACCCTGTCCATGTAGTAATTGATTGCTGCTTGAGCATCCCATTACAATATTAGATTTAATATAGGTGAAATTTGAATTGATCTACTCTCCAACAATACCAATCACATTCTCCCACATATATGTTCTTGAATAGACCTCAAAAATGTCTTTAGTTAAGGCCATGAACCCATAGATTCCCCATTGTAATATAGAAATGTTGCCCCGTGACAGAACAGCCAAACTCTGCATGTTCTTTGGGGAAAAGAATCTTACTTTATCATACCTTGCTGATATGGCTTCATCAAATCAAATGATAACAATAATATAATCCTCTCAGTCTCTAACCCGTGAAGAATGGTCTGTTGCTGTTGTCTGAGCATAAATTCTCCACATTCCACATGGTATTAGTCTATTATACTTGTTTATGCAAAGATTAAGACGAATAAAAATAATCCGTACTATATTGTCTATCCTCTGCATGAATTGTCTAGTGTCTTTTTATATATAATTAATTGTATATTCTACAAACCTTTAACACAAATTTTGAAGGAACAAGAAATTGAGAGCAAAAACATGCCTTGCGATGACCATGTGGAGATAGCCATTGAATTGGGATCCATTGGGTTGCCAATTGAAGATGAAAAATCAGGTGCTGGCTTGAAATCATTCATCTGCAATTAGCAGGATTACCAACCCAAAATAAACAACACAAAATTTAGGGTTAAATGAACAACTCAGATACCGCACAGCTCTAATTAATTAATAGTCAAACCAAAATGAGGACTACATACCCAACTGGGGGCAGTCCCAGATTGGCCATCCCAACCTATGTGTGCCACATGTTTAACATCCGTTGGGTACCCGATTTCCATCTCTCTCTCCTTCACAACTGTAACAAATACCATTTGGCCATTTAACCCCAAACCATCAAGAAACATATGAACATTAATGCATAAAGAACGTCATAGAGAGAGCAGACTTGCTTACCAAAGATTTGAGAGATGTATTTGAAGCTTTTGTAAATCCCTTTCATTTTGGTCGCCATTGTGGAGACCGGAAACACAAATATAATGCGAGAAAGAAAGAAACAATGGCGAAGGAAACAGCAATGAAACGTGCAGAGTCGGTGGTTTTGCCTGACAGAAGAAAGCAGACGACCCTGTACTTAGTTGGGGAAATAAACAAAAACAAAAAGACAGAAAGATTCCTGCGTATCATATAAGACTAGTTACACGTGATTCAGAAATTATTTACCCGTGAAACAAGATTGGTATCGATATCTAATTACCTATCCTGGATTTAATTAGAAAGAAAATTCAACAAACCCATTCATGAAAATATATACCTGAACAAAAAGGGAATGATGGTATAAAGATTCAAGCGAGAAACAACTTCTTCTCCAGCTCCTCCAAGAAGCACTTTTGCATGGCTCTTTTCTCCACCATTCTACAACCGAACTTGATGAACAAATTGACATGCAAAGCAAAGCAGCTACTTTAAGAGGAATGGA
The DNA here is from genome assembly GCA_032401905.1 of Swietenia macrophylla. Lineage (NCBI taxonomy): Eukaryota > Viridiplantae > Streptophyta > Magnoliopsida > Sapindales > Meliaceae > Swietenia > Swietenia macrophylla. The sequence continues at coordinate 2,940,238 of CP135572.1, forward strand.
ATCCCATTGAATCCCAAAAGGAGAGAAATAAAAGGAAACAGCCAGAAAGAGAAACGGTGAGATATACGAAGTGATATGTAGATAATGTATCTACGAAGATAAATGAATCAATGAGGAAAAGAATAAGAATGGCAAGAAGAGGCAAAGAGAAAGTGGGGAGCCATGAAAATCAAAATGAGAAGCTCCTAAAGTAAGGCTATAAAAGACAAAGACAAAAGACAAGAGATGAATTTGAGTGGTGGGTTTATCGTTGAAAGCTGTAGCCGTTGTCGTCGTTGTTGATTCGGAAAATTGTGACATAATAAGTACGTAATTGTAAATTGCGGTCGTGGGGTGCGGCCGGGGGTGCTTTATTGTTGAGAGCGAGGAAAGCGCGGGGTTCAGGTTTTCTTTATGTGTTACTGTTTAACGCTCCTCTCCTCTCTAACCAAATCCAAGATTTCTCTAAAAATGCGGGCAAATTATTTAATCAGAGGACAAAGCAAATAACCATTAAAGAGACTTAATACCATAATTATGTTTTTGCTTTCTGCTCTTTTAATTATAACTCGACACTTGTTTCCATGAATTTAACTGTGAAATTAGTCATTAATTGTAATTAAACAGTTAATTATCACAATATCAGATTATGATTATTGAGGCTACTCATTATTAATATTATTTCACCCTAATTTAGGTTAACAGAGTGGTTATGCTTAGCTATATTGAAATTTTGACCATTTAAGTTCCTTAAAAATAAATAAAGATTTCTTTAATGGATAACTTGTTATTTAATGCAATTTGTTAAGCCAGCAGTATTTTTGGGTGGGTTGGCCAGCATTGATAAATCATTTCGTGCTACCAACATGGATAATCATAACTTTGATTATTTCTGATGATATGATATGAATTGGCAATTGTTCTTATTATTTCTGGTTTGCAAATCCTTTGAAATTTAATTCCTGTGCTTCCCTGGCAAATCCCACAAAATGCTTTGTGGGTTTTGGTTGTTGTAGCCACGTTCTTGAGCAGCTGTTTCTTGGAATGAAACATTGTGCTGATCACCTTGAGACAGCACAGGATTTCGTAGCTTACTCAGCCTTGGATTGCAGCATAATTATTTCTTCATAATGTCATTATTGAGCAGAAACTGTTTCCAATTCAATGAAAGTCAATGTTGTTGGTTCTGAGTGGTAGATATTGCAATTAAATATAAAATTTCAGTTGCAAAGATGCAAGACAAAAGTAGGGGTATTTCAATGAAATTAGGTGCCATTTTAACAATTTCTAGATTCGCATTTTATCTTCATTGTTGCCATGGATACAACAAAAGGATTAACATAAAACAGCTCAGAAACCACTGCACGAAAGATGAAACAGCCATATTTAGTATCTGAAGTTAGGTTCAGACTTCAGAGTTCCTCAGCATAAGTAACTCCCGTTGATTTCAGCCATGTCTCTCCTGCAATAAGCTCACGCTACCGTACCCGTGCATTCACTAAATTTATAATTGAAATAGATTAGAATTAAAATGAAATAAAATTAAAATTAAATTAAAAAATTATAATTAGAATCT